>JAJAGP010002208.1:0-128486 GCA_025084515.1 Ancistrus triradiatus
TCTCAGGCATCTGGGATGGTCCATCATACAGTGGAAACATGCATTATGGTCAGACAAATTAGGTCTTTTTTTGGAGGAAATGAATGCAGAGTGCTTGAGACAAAAGACAAAAAGGACCATTCAGACTACGACCAGCAAGTCCAAAAGCCAGGCTCTGTCATGGTATGTGGTTGGGTCAGTGCCCTTGGAAAAGGTCTTTTACACTTCTGTGATGGCAGTACTAATGCAGAAATGTACACTGAGATGTTAGCGCAACATATGCTACCTTCAATGCAACATATTTTCCAGGGATGTCCACACATTATCAACAAGACAATGCAAACCATATGCTGCACACATTACAAAGGCATGGCTTCAGAAAAAGATGGTACGGGTATTGGACTGGCCTGACCTATCCCCAATAGAGAATATGTGAAGAATTTAGAAACGGAAAATGCAACGACAACCCTGTATCGTTTGAATGGGATAAACTAACACATGAAACACTTCATGGCTTGGTATCATTAGTACCAAAAAATCTTAAGTGTGAGAAGGAATGGCAACATTACAAAGTGGTAAATGCTTTACTGTTATAACTTTTTTTGTAGTATTGCAGGCCTGAAATGCAGGAATGGATGTACATTAACGAATGAAATGAAGTTGACCAGACAAAACATGAAATTGCTTGGGTTCATACTGTCAGCAATAAAATAAAATTCTAAGTAAATGTAAGAAACACTACGTTTACTTTCTGTTTGCAGTTTCCATACTTTCCCAACCTTTTCTGTCCCTGATGGGTGCCCCTCCTACAGACAAATGCGTGGTAAACTTACCTCCAGGATGTGTGGAATCACTTGCTGTGCGCTCATGCTCACCAGTCGATGCCTCACTGCGCCAGCTAGGATCCCTGAGAACATGACAGAACGTAACTTGGGTCAGAATCACACATTTCTCATTCCTGATCACTTCACTACAGCTACCTCAGGACTTCCCTACCCTGCTGTGGAAGTCACTTATGTCATGTGGCAGGCACCCTTATCCAGAGCGACTTACAATTGATACACAGTTGTGGGGCCTTATTCAAGGACCAAACAGTGGCAGCTTGGCAGAGGTAGGATTTGAACCCTGAACGTTATGGTCCATAGTCCAGTACCATAACCGCTAGGCCACCACAGGTTAAGAATAAGTTATCATGTTATACTGGGTGTTGGTACTGGGTCAAGTACCCAGTACCCTGAATGTACACCTGTAAAGAGCCTGGGGTTTAACAGTTAGAAACTGGTTCCAGTGCAAAGTTTTAGTAGAACTAAAACCAGAGGAGACAAAAACAGAGCTTTTTTTTTTTTGTTTTGGCAACACTCAAGTTGGATATGACGTAAAAAGAAAGCATGGTTAAACAGAAAGGAAGCTAAATCCTCACTTAAATATGGTTGAAATGCATTACATTTTTGGTTTCTATGAAAAATGAGATTTTGATTGAACAAATGTTCGGTCTGGGCCAGAGAGTGGAGAACAACACATAAACATTCAGACTTTCAGAAATAAAGGCTTGAACTGCTCACACAAAGCGTGAGGCACTGACCAGCAGAGGTTGCAAGCAAAGTAATATTGAACCAGTGAAAGGAATCAATACACTGGCAGCTGGGACTTCCTACAGTTCTGGATTGGGCTGGGGGCATGTCAGAGCTTGAGGAGCAATGGAATGGATTCCAGATCAATGGAAACAGAGGTAGCAGGCCTAACAGTCAAATAGTCAGAAACTCAAGTATCAAAATATAACATTTTAAAAATAACTTTAATAACAATAAAAATGAGAAGTAGTTAAAAGACTGTTCTTAGCTATCCTACGCCAGTCAATGTAATATACAAGAGATGTGTTCAGTTTGAGCCGATGAAGATTAGCAGAAAAAATGTTGGCCATGTCATATAATTTTTGTCTCAGACACCAGACAAGCAATCTCAAATCCCCAATAATGAGAGGTACCTTTTGATTTTTGGTTCAGTATGCATCACTAGAATTTTCTCCAAAACACTTCATAAGAACCTTGTTACGATACATCTCATCATGACCCCCCTGAGGTACTAGGAGATTTTAAGGCCATATCAGGCTACCAACAAGCTACAACTGGGTTGTAGTTGGATGTTCAAGCAGGAGACTGATGTATAAAACCACACAAAATGTCTCAATTAGGGATGGGCGATATGGTAAAAATATTAAATCCCATAATTAAAGACATTTTCATGACACATAGTATTTATCACAATACATGTGATCGCATACAAAATGCATCAGTAGCAACAGATTCTTAAAAACTACTATTCAAATATTATCCCATACTTTATTCAAAATGTGTTGCATTTCAACCAGTTAAACAGGACTAATTACACTCTTTACAATGAAGCTTGGACAGTGTTCTTTAAGCACTGACGTTATCATCAATATGCTCAGAAAAGCATATCATTTATCACGATACGATAAAATATCATTATGTACTGCCCACCCTTAGGCTCAATGACCACAAAATGAAGCTTTGATATGGATACCCCATTACCCCAAACGTGATATTTTTCACTTCTAGTGTGAGATTAAGCTAAATAGACAAGTTTTCTAATCTTATCAAACATGTCATAAGCAATCTACCACACCAAATACTGAGTTCTACTTAATTAAATGCAAAAAAAATGTTTTGGAGCATGGACTATTGGCTGATGTGCAATTACTGACATGCACTGAAACTGTTTTATAATACTTTCTATCCTGTGTTTCATACCACACTAGATGCTGATTAGCATATGTACACAAAATTGGTTCAGATTACATGCAATATCAATGTAAGAGAGAGATCTGGTCAACTTAAACATCGTTACATTCTACTCATTATGTGCGTTCCCAAAATAGTATTGTTGCTCCATTACATTGATTTTGTAGCTGAAACAGTGTTTGTATAATCACGTATATGGTCCAAGCAAGATGTCTCTCCGATTGAGATTGTTTTTACCATTACATTAACGTCATTACATCTTCCGTGAAATGTCCAACACGCTCAGATCAACAACTGACAATCCTGTCCTTATCTCCTCCCCAGCTGACCTCACTGTTTTGCCAGCAGTATATCTGTGCTAACCAGCCCCCTTCTAAATCCCTCACCGATCTCGAGGTCGTCTCTCAGAAGGCCTGTTTTTGTCCTCCTCCAGCTGTCTTTGCAGTCGCTCCTGTTCTTTCTTCAGCCTCTCTTCCACTTCTCTCTCCTTGGCAGCTGTGTCCACAGGTTTGGCAGCCCCGAATATGGAGGCAGAGCGGCCGGGGTTCGGCTGAGGGGAGGTGCCTCCACTCTGAATGTCCTCTTTTGGGATGCTGCGTGGTTTCAGGACAAGCTTTGGCCTCTGGGTAGGGGCTGAGAAAACAGTTGTAAATGTGTTACTAACACATTCCCATATGAATGTTGTTTATCATAAAGCCTACTAGTATACCATCAGTCTGCATCGTAAACATGTTACATCTCATGTAAATATGTCAGAGATACAAAGGTAAATATCTTTATAAGCCACATATTTTGCCTTCAAATTCACAGGCACTGAGCTCCACAGGTAAAAAAGCACAGAGATTTTGTACCCCTCTCTTCACGTCTGTCATCCCGTCTATCAAAGCGGTCTTCTGCATAACGATCTCCATCTCGTCTGTCATCATAATCTCGTCTGAAACCACTACCAAAGGCTCGCCGCCCCCCACCACGAGAGTCATGACCTATAACATTAATATATATAAATCTGTCAAATTTCCATTTATGTACCACATATTGGAGTGACCTAATTACACAGCTTTTAGTGGATAATGTCAACAGGACTACACATTGGATTATGAGAAATTTGGATATACTGCTAAAAGGACAGATTCACAAGCCTTGGTTTCTAGCCCATTTAATCTCATGGACATGTCCAGTAAACAGTCTGGATCTCAGAGTTACTATTTATGGTGGAATGTTTAAACACTGATCCATGAAAAGGCTCCATCATGCAAAGCTGATCTGTCAGCTACTACTCAAGAAAGCTTAAACCAACTTGATCTTGAATACTGTTTTTAATTAGCAAGTCCATGCCAAAAGTCTGAGGAAGAGCAACAATATACTACATTAAATTTTTTTTTGGTTGATTATTCCATATTTCCTCCCTAGGGGTGTAACGATACACTCTAATCATGATTCGATTCAAGATACTGAATTCATGATTCAATTTTCTCACGAGTATTGATATTTAATTTGTTAAAAGACATTCCTTTTTTATTTCTGAAGTGTATGCAACGGAAAACAATGCGCCCCTGCAGTTAAAAGAAATCGGAAGAATTCTCACTGAGAAGAGTATGTGTGTCTGAGAGAATGACTGCATTCTCTGCTGTTCAAAAGTGGAATTGCACTCGATGGCAGTATAATCAAAGTCTCATAATCCAAACAGACAATGCATCATCCCGTTTTTGCATCATTACACCCCTATTTTTTTTACTCTACTTCATGTGTTTGCTTCACAAAGACAGAATGGTCAGCTATTAAAAAAAACTGTGTGCGTCATATCTGTGATTTATTAATTTGTTATGAAGTAAAAACCTTTGGGTTAACATCCATCCCGCCATGCCGCGATTACATAATTTTTTCCAAGGGGTCATGGTTATCCATGACTCGCAAGTCAAAAGTAATAGACTATCAAGGTACACAAGGCAAGAGAAAAATCTCAAACAAAGAATGTCTTATAACAAATATCAACCTAATACGAAAATGAGATCGTTGTGCTGTAAAGACAATATTTTTTTAATTAAGCCTATTCATTTATAACCGTTATTCGAGTAGATATACTTTTAAAAGTACCTATTTGCCAGTGTCCCTGGATTATTTTAAATCAACCCAAACATAACATTTCCACTACCCTAAAAAGCACTGGCTTACAGACACTCTACACTTACCTCCACGATCATAGTCTCTACTGCCTCGATCATCATAGCGATCTTTGCGATCTCTATCATCGTAGCGATCCCTACGGTCCCGGTCGTCAAAGCGATCCCGGTCATCAAAGCGATCCCTGCGGTCCCGGTCATCAAAGCGATCCCTACCACCAAAACGATCATCACGTCGTGGGCCATCCCTGTATCTATCTGGCTCAAACCTGTCACGTGACCCTGAACAAAGACACATAAGGGTATTACAAATGGAGGCGAATATGTCTGTACATTCCATTTTCGCTACGCAGTATGGGTAGACTGCAACACTAAACATCATGCATACACATGAACTCAGGATGTAACATACTCTCCCCATAGCTGTCATCTCTGGATGGGCCATCATCCTGCTCTGTACTGGGTCGAGCCCTCCAATCAGAATCAGTCTTATCAGGTCCGCCGTCACCACCACGCCCGCGGTCTCGATCCCGGTCCCGCCCTGACATTGGACCGCTGTCTCGCTCTGTGTAAATGTTATGACAGCTTTAATTGGGGAAGATCCAGTGGCGATTGGCACAAGAGACAGATACAACAAGAGCCAACCGAAAGCTGTGCCAACAGGAGCCAACTGTGATTGATGCAAATAAACAAATCATGCAACATGACTAAGCATTTTCTAAATTTTACACAAGAATAAACATCATCATCACAATGCAGAAAGGGAAATCCCTTCAGAGTCACTTACCTTTATCATTGGACTGATCTGCAATATCTACACGAATTCGTCTGTTCCCCAGGTTCTAGACAGACATGCACATTTTATTGATATATTTTTAATAATATGTGTATTGTCACCAGGCACTAGGAACACTACTAATACCAGGTAGGGCCTCACTGTTGTAGCCCATTTGCCTCAAAATTCAGCCTGTGCATTCTGAGAAGCTTTTCAGCCCATCACAATTGTACACTGGCTATGTGAGTTACTGTAGCCTTTCTGTCAGCTTGAACCAGGATGGCCGTTGATCTCCTTCAGGTCTACAAGAGTTCCCAGTGTTTCCTCTAGGATTTTTTTCAGCAGCGGGGGAAAACGCCATAACTTATCCTGCCATTTTATCTGCTGTATATACCACATAGCATGACAGACAAAAAAAACCTAAATCAAGTAATCTGTACCTCTTCGTTGAGGGTGAGTGCCTGAAGGAGAGACTCAACATCATCAAACTCAGCATAACCAAATCCTTTCAGCCTTTCTGGGTTACTGGGCTCACGGGGCAACCGCACTGCACTGATCTGAGAACACACATACACATGGAGTTTAGACAGTTTTTCTCTCATGTCTAACCCTGTTAAAGTGGCACCTTTTCACTTATGCATCACATCCGTTACATAATATAACAGAAAAACGTTACTATATGATGAAATTATGATAATGTAAGTTCCCACAATAGCCTCGACTTCCCGGCTTAACATAAAACAAAGCAAAGCTATTTAGGCCTGTTATCAATCATTACCTGACAAAAATATTAAACCACATTATAAATATATTACAAAACAAAAACAAGTTTACTTCAATTACCATTAAATAAATAAATGTTTGTCTCCATGGAAGCTTCAAACATTATTTTCAGCGGTCATAAAATGTGTGAGCACAAATTCATACTGCGAATGACTTATTTGGCCTGTTACAACAAAACACTAAAACGTGAATATGTGATGTCTAAAATACATCAAAAACTTCAAAATTGCTTTTATCAAATATATATTAAAAAAACTCTACCATACATGTCAAACATTTGAGAAGGCTCTCCACAACTAGCATGTTTTGAACATATCCATGAGCTCTGAGAGTCCAGCTCTCTCATTCTCACAGACAACTCCACTCCTCTTACCGCAAGGCCTCTGAAGAAAAGTTTGATGGACTCCTCAGTGACATCATAGGGCAGATTCCCAAGGAAAGCCGTGTAGGGTGGGCTGCGGGGCAGACGTGACCGATCAACATTTGGCTCACGGGCTGCACGTGGAGCCGTGGGCAGGATGGATCGATCAATAGGCGGAGCACGGTAGGTGTCCTCCACTGTGTGCCAGCTAGTAGACACTGGAAAGAGACAAGGTTTGTGTTTTAGGAAATGCTGTACATTCTCTAAGCAACTATTACAAACGTCAATTAGTATAAAATAAACATTTAAACATGGTTAATTTAAACAGCCAAATCACCACAACTCCAATGTATAATCTCACTGAACATTTATTTAGTAATGGTTTGATCAGTTTGGCAATATCCAGATCATTTCACTTTTGAGTTGTACTAAATGCTATTCTTCTGTTATGCTTCTGAGTCTGTTTAAAATATACAAAAGTACTGTTCAAAATACTTGCTTTTGCACCCCTACCTGACAAAGCCAATCTCATTTGAGACTCTGCAGACAAGAAATAAGCTTATAAATCGGTGAGCTAATCACAGATAAATTGGTATCAGGATTCATAACAGCTAGTAGGAAACATGTGTAACATGCAAGTTTTGCAAAAGTGATCTGACCGGTGCTGACACAGCCCTCGAAACGATCGAAAACATTAGTGATGGGAATTTCGGCTCTTTTCAGAGAGCCGGTTCTTTTGGCTCGGCTCACTAAAAAGAGCCAGCTCTTTCGGCTCCCAAGTGGCTCTTTAGATTTTTTTGTAGCTTAATTTATTACCAAATTATGTGTAAAATGAACTACTAATGTAAAAACACATAATATCCAAAGTTTGTTATTATTAATATGGTTTTTATTTATATACTCAATGGAACACAGTAAAATAAAATACAAAAACGAAGACCAATCTCAATTACAGGTCCAATCTGGTCTCAGGTCTCTAACTGTGTATTATTTGTAAATTTGCAACTATATACAGGGAAACAAGACATCATCAACCAAACATCACTCAACAAAATCTAAATAAAAATGTGCAAAAAAAAGAAAAAGCAGCATCCAGGTTACAGTATGTAATAAAGATTGGCATTTAAAAAAACCCTAAGGATCTCATCTTTGAGGGGTTGATCCTGCTCCTCCTTTCTGTTATGATCTGACCTGTTTTAGAAGAGCAACGCAACGAAATGTAGTTTAGCATCTAACGAGAAGTGCAATAAGCAGCAATGTGTCGGAATGTACAATAAATTAAAAATATATAAACCGGCTCACAATCAGGAACTGGCTCCTGTCGTTCATCTCAAAGAGCCGGCTCTTAGAGCCGAATCGGTCGCGACCGACACATCATTAGAAAACATGTTGCAGTCACCGATGAGGATGATCGGAGCTCAGCAACAGCGAAAGTCACTACAATATCCCGAATTTGTTCCATTTTGAAGTGAGGAAACGTAACGGCGCACTCGTACTATGCGAACGGGAATAGCAGGGTTGATGCTGGTTAGCTGGATAAGATGGAGTTAAGAGACAGATATCCTATATTGGCCAGGCTAGCCAAGTCCTATTTATGCATTCCTGCTACTTCAACACTGTCTGAGCGTTTATTTTCTGCGGCAGGAAATATAGTCTCTAAAAAGAGAGCCAGCTTTAGCCAGGAGCATGTTGACATGCTAACATTTTTGGCTTGCAATGCAAAGTTCCTAAAGAAAAAGTGTGAATGTACGTTGTATGTAGTGTTTGCATCAGAGATGCACTTATTTTTCTTTATTATTTAATTTGTAATTTTAATTTATTAATTAATTTAATTTATTATTATTCATTTATTGTAAGCACTTATTTGCTCTGTTATTTAATGTTATATTTCTGAATAAAGACATGGAAAGGTTTTTTTTACCCGATTCATCGATTAATCGAAAAAATAATCAATCGATTATTAAAATAATCGTTAGTTGCAACCCTAGCGTGCGCACACACACACATACATACATACAAATATATAAATAAATAAATGTACACACTCACACATGTTCACACCTAAAGTGCGGATCGTTTGGCCGGCTTGAGTGCTCCGATTCACTGGACTTGCGCACGCTATCGTCATCACAATACATGCTCACACAGCACAGCACCCTTGTATATATGGTTGTATATATGTGATCAGGTAGTCACATATCTTTGTGCCTTTCTTTGATTTCATTTTGTTTCGCTGACACACGGCCCTAATATGCCATATAGTAAATGCACTGACTATGCAGCGCACTAATTTTCGGCTTCTCCTGCTGAACGTATATGATGGGCTCACACAGCACAGTGGACTACATGCTTGTACATACTATGTGACTTTTTTGTTTCTCTATGTTCATGCTGACACACTGCCCTAATAAGCCTTATAATAAATGTGCTGATTATGTGATGCAATGATTTTCAGCTTCTAATGTTGCACGTAAGAAATTTTTTATGGAGGCAGCGGTGTCTCAGCGCACACAAAACAAAATCAAAGAAAGGCACAAAAGTATGTGATTACCCGATCACATATATGCAACCATGAAGTGTGCTGTGCGAGCGCTTATCGTGATGACGAAAGCATGCCGGAAGCTTGTTTCTGTGACCATAATGTGAGTGCTAGCACCCTTACTCTCACACTCAAACACTCACACACATGCACGTACACCTCGGTTCCCAGTGTTCCAGAAGTACCGAGCAAATATTTCCATCAGGAATAATGTGATTTGAATTATTCCCTTCCAGACCCCCAGGAAAACTGTTGAAAAATCTCATGTAATGTAGTGACTAATGGACTGAAAGTAAAAAGTAAAAGCAAAACACTTACTCTATTAGTGAACTCAGAGCACTAGCATAGCTGCTACTCTAACTGCAGCCTGCGTTCTGGAGGATTCAGTTCAGTAGTTTTCCTTTGGGGTGGCTCTTATAACTAAATTTTTAGAACTCACTAGTAACTCACCACCCAAATAGTTCCAGATCTGTGGGGGTCCTGACCATTAGAGAACAGAGTAAAGGGGACTAACAAAGGATGTAAAGAAACAGATGGAATACAGTCTATAATTATAGAATTATATAACTGAATATAAACTGAAAAACATAGAATTCCTATGACTTATGTACAGTAGTGTATGTACTTGAGTGTGCACATTGTATGTATATGTATATATATATATATATATATATATATATATATATACACACACACACACACACACACAGTATGTCCAGCCTGGATATAAGATTATATATATGTGTGTATAGAATATAGATAGATAGATAGAAAAAACCCTCATCTTATATCCAGGCTAGACATCTAGACATACTGTACATATTAGTGGAGTTGCAATGTGCCCTCTGGTGGACAAACTACGCAACGACATGAAGGAATGAAGGATCCAACATGAAGGATAGGTATATGAATAAACAGTAAAACAATTCACAACTAAGGACACACAATCCAAACTTTGAGTGTTAAGGAAACTTTAGAACCTTAGACCTCTTAGAACCTTAAAACATGGAGCTACTACTGAATTTGCATACATTTACACCCTCACCCTAATATGGGCAATTTGACAAGTTTAATGCTGCTTAGGAAACTCGCATTAGGAATAAAACATTTAAAATAGCATAGGGCCCTTAAAAACCATATCAGAATTTACCTTCCCCTTCCAAGTCATCAGTTTCATCAGCCCAACTGGTTGCCTTTACAGTTGGATAACCAGCTGTCCCAGAACCTCCACTATCCTCTGCCAGGAAGTCCGTCAGAGTTAGAGTCTTCCCCTTCTTCTTACTCTTCTTAGCTAAAGAGTGGATTAAAAAAAATTTGAGATTATCATTTCATCAAATCTTTACTTCTCCTCACATATATACATCTCTCAATGTACATTTAGTTATACTGACAGTTCCTGTACATTTTACAAAAAACAATCAATACACGATTACTTCAAATTAAATGTGTTCCTGTCCTTATAGGCATACTTTGCATTGTGCCAGCCAATTTGACATTCCCAAAAACTGAACTAAAGAATTAAGATTAAAGTGGTGTTTTAATATCTATAAACATACAGCATACAATTCAGACATACAGTTCAACTCATTAAGACGTTAAAGTGGTTGTATGGAATTACAAACTCAACCTTCCTATCACTAACACTAACCACTGAGGCCAAAAAATAATCGCTCAACTCTTGCTTAACATGGCTCAGCCAAATGTGTGAAAAGATAAGTGAGACCAGTATGGTTCCCCAGATAAGGTGTTCAAAAAAAGGTTTGTTTAAAACAGCAAATCTAATGACCAACACTGATCGTGTGCATAAAATGCCTAGTCTCAGAAAAAGCTAGGTACTTAAATTACATTCTTATTTTTTTTGCATTAGACACTATTAATTCACTAGAAATTCTAGTTATGTAAATCAGAACAGAAACAATCCAATGACTTGGTGAACAAATGAATGATCATGTCACTGACAGCAAAGTTCCACCAAACAACAAAAGAAATCGCAATCCTGTGTCACATAAGGACTGATATGAATACATAACATGGTGAAGGTTCTAGTACTGTCGTTGTGAATAACTATTAAAGCTTAATTCACCACACACCAAAACAACAGTGAAAAAAAATGTAAGAACATTTCACTATCAGGTAATTCTCAAACAGTTTTCCATACTTCAGTATCTGAAGCTAATTAACTGCATATTTATTTTGAGAGTTTGTCCTGGATATACACAACACTGCACTAAATATACAAATATATGCTATTAGAATGACATATGGTTGTTATTTGTATTTTACAAGTAAAATGTAAACTGTACTGGCACAAAACCAAAAATGCTAAAGTCAGTGACCCATACAGCTAATCTGAGAATTATGCATAACATTACACTCAGGTAAATAAACAAAGCTTTGTTATTTATTTCTCTATGCGAAATACAGTTTATTTCAGTTTATTTTGTATAAAAGAGAAACCCAAGTGCGGCAAATTAATACCATGGATCCTAGTTATGAGTGTTTTGGATACAATGAGTCAACAAAAGGATATTGGCTTTTATTTTGAATTCAATTGCTCCAAACTGAACAATGTTAACCTAAATGCAGCAATGATCCTCTTCCAGGAAATGAATGTACAAGCTTTTAGCCTTCAACAGAACACGTTCAAGTCTCAGAACCTAAATTAGTTGATCAGGTAGGGTGAAGACATAATCCCTGCAAAGTATGGAATAACACTTACAGGATGATCAGCTGGCTTTTTTACTTTGTAGCAAAAAACCAAACCAAACCAAAAAAAACAAATTCACAAATATGACTGAAATGACAGAAATAACTGAACATTCCGGCCTCATGAAGCATATCACTAACAAACTATATTATTTTAACTAAGGGCATATTCTTTTCCAGATCAAGCATATGAAACAATATGGAATGACTAAACATTGAGGAAAAAAGTATGGAATCATCCTGTCATTTACATTTCTAAAACAAATACTAGCACAAGTCTAAAATGCAAATTAGTCTGCAGTTAAAAGGGAGTTCCTACAGACCATAACAAGCTGTTGGACTTGGCTAACAAAGAAAACAAGGACACAACAAAGAGAGTTCTCAGCTGAAACAATGAAAAGGCTTATGAAACTCCTTCAAGAAGGAAATCCAACTCAAAGCTGGGCTAAAGAAGTTGGTTTTTAACAGGTAGATATGTCTAAAATACAATTATTAACAAAATGTGAAGGTTATTAAAATAAAACATGAAGGTATACCAAGTAAGATGACAAAGAAGGATAGAAAACTCAAAGAAATATGCCGGAAAACAAAACAGATAATGCACAACAAAACAAATAAAAAAACAAATGAGCAGAAACGGGGGCAGAAAGGATCGGCTGAATGAAATAGGATTTATATATAGAAAAGCTAAATGAAAGCTGCACTAGCACCTAAACAATGGAAAACAAGGTTACAGTGGACTAAAGAGAAATAAACAGTGTTTGGAGGGAAGAGATATTCAGCGACATATAACAAACTGAACATACAGGAAGTTGTCTATTGCTCTTCTGATTAAAAATATAAGAAAGGCAGCCTGAAGAATACAAGTAAACTTCCCCACTCTCGACATGGGGCTGCATATCATGTAAATAGGTCAGGAAAGATGGCAATCATCACCTCAACAGTCAATGCACAGGTGAATGCTAAAATTTTGAAAATCTTTCTACTTATATCAACAGAAAAAATGTTTGGTTTTGATGAAATCAGTTTTCAAAATGACAATGCATCATGTCACACAGCAAAGAGTGTTAAAGGTTTTCTTTAGGAAAGCCTATCAAGTTAATGATATGGCCAACAAACAGTATGGAATGCATTCCATTTAAAAATCTATGGTGGAAATGTAAAAACATATCCATAAGGCTACATCCTGCAAAGCCTGTCAAAAAGTTGAAATCAGACTGACGCTCTTCTCATTAGTGAAATCCATGCCTCAAATAATTCCAGCCCTGATAAAACTCTGTGGAGGAGCAACAAAGTACTAATTGTGATTTCTTTTTTGGTTAATTCCACAATTTCTCCCTCAAAATTAGGCGCTTCCATATTTGTCTGCTACTTATTGTGGGGACAAGACGCCATTAATTAAAATATGTTGTTTTTACGAAATAATCATCCTAAAAATATGGTGATTCCATGGTTTCCCCCAGCTGTTGTACAGTGATCGCTCGCATATAACCCAGTTAATGGATCCTCACGTTATCACACGTGAAGCAGTCCCTACCGCTGACACTGTGAGCGCATGCGCATTAAATGCATGTCGGCATTGCCACACCGCACCTCTATGCTTACTGTGCAGACTTCACAGTTTACCCAATTCACTCACTTTTTTATTCACACGAGCTAATTTTCGTGCAGTATTGACGGTTTGCTTAACCACACCTGCAAAATATACGACAGCAAAACGCCGTCAGACCTTAAATAAACACAAAAGTTTCACTAGCAGCACAAGCCATATGACTGGCTAAATAACGTTAGCTAACTGCCTGCTGATTTCGTTGGGGCTTACCACGCCGTCCGTACAGCACTCTTACTCGGAGTTTTTCCAAAAACTCCCTTATTACCGATATATATTCGTTTCGCTCAAACTCATGTGCATTTACAAAACTTGTTTTACGTAGTTTCACCAAATTTAGCACAGACCGCAAGTCTACATTCAGCTCACCTGATGCCGCCATGTTGGAAATGAATACGTCACACAGACCCGGATGAAGCGTAGTTTGTGTTTGTTACGCGTGTCTTTCTTCCTGCAGTTCAGTGCAGAGAACTGAGCTACTGTCCAATGTAGCTAAAAGACTGACCATACACTAGAAGACAGTTTTAGTCGCTGGCTAGTCACAGGCTATGATTTAGCAAAGACTAGGAATTTTGCATGGTCACTAAATGCAAGACTTCAACTATATTCCTTTGAGATTTTGCATCATGCTGTTGGAGAAAACCGTTGATTTCATATACCTGCTATATGATAACGCATAAGCATTTCACTTCGTAATTCATAAATACTATGCAGAATGTAACTACATGAATAAGTATATAAAAATAACGCACCCTGATAGAAATGTGGGATTGCTGCAAAGCTCGGAATGCAATTATGTCTGATAACCAATATGGCACATAGGAAAATTATTACAAATGTGGTCCGATCAGACATTGGGTCTTGCCACAAGAGGGCTCTCAGAGGCTACTTTTGGGTAGTAGTGTACCTCTTGGTGATAGATTGTTGATTGCTAGACATGCCTCTACTACGCGCTCGAAGACATTTTGCCCAGTTAACAGACTTTGAGAGGAAGCACATCATTTGGCTGAGAGAAGCAGGATAGTCGTTTACAAATTACCTGCCATTTAGGACGTTCTGACATAACTGTTAGGAGGTGTTGGTAGCAGTGGTTCCGTGAGGGCATGCACACATGGCAAACAAGTTCTGGATGGACCAGTCAGACCACCAGTATGGAGGGTTGTTTGATCTTCCGACAAGCACAAGCTCTACTGTCTACCATCCAGACACAGGTGGCACCTTTGTTACACACCCATGTCTCTGCCTGGACCATTTCCAGGCACTTAGCAGAAGGAAATTTGTCGTCATGGCACCCATTGCATGTCTTGACATTGACACCCAGCCACCGTTGCCTTTGTTTGCAGTGGTGTCATAAATGAAACACCTGGACTGCTATGGACTGGAACCGTATCATCTTTATCCTGCTGAAAAATGGCAGTGGGAAGCCCTGCCACAAGAGGCAACACGTGGCCGCAGGATGTTCTGCACATATCACTGAGTTGTTAGTGTCCCTCGTATCACTACTAAGGGTGACCACCTGTCACTGACTGAAGAGGATTTGTGTGTGTGAGTGTGAGTGTTTGTATGCGTGTGTTCCTGTCTGCATATTTGTAACAACATTTCGTCTGTGCAATTACATAACACTTGCTATGACTTGTTATGTAAAAACATAGTTTGTGATTATGTCATATATGAATGGAATGTCAGATTACGTCTGAGATCATAAATGTGATATGGTGGAGTAATCCCTATTGCTTTATTTAAAATATATCTGAAGTACCAGAATGAAAAATGCAGTATTCAAAGGAATTTGGGGGCAGAAGTCTGAGACCACTGAACAATGGGTGCAGTGTTGAAAGAAAAACATAAATGTCCATATGTTTTAGTGGTTTGTTCCATAACAGTAGGATTTGCACCAATACTGATGTTGATTTCAAGATATGTAATGAAAACACTGTAGAAGCATTTTCACTAGTGGTGTCAGAATTCTGCACTATGAAGTACCCCATGTACTCTACTATTTTACTGATCTAAATGAACTAAAAGAGAAGTGTATTATTACTTTAATGTGAAAATATATTTCTATTTCTACAATGCATATGCAAATTTACTGCCATAAAACTAAAAAATAAATTGTATTTTACTAATTGAAGTATATGTGCATCACCTCCAAATGATTTTAATTGGATGGCAGTTCTTTATTCTCTATTTTTAACTGTTATGATGATAAAATTTGACAAGATATGTTTAATTTTGCATTGTGTGACTGGGTGAATGATGCACAAAACACATTTAAACACACAAGTGACTTTAAATAAAAAGGACACAAAACAAACTTGCCTTATTTGTAGGCACCGTCCTTCACGGAAATGCATTTCCGAATAAAGATTTTGCCTCACCTTCTCTTCATGAAACCGAGAATGTTTTTGTACATAGTATTCCTGGTGGTTTCCTGGTCACTTATGTACTTCCAGTGATCTATTTAAACAGGTTTAACAACTAGCAAAAAATCAAGTTTAGCTACTTAGTTTAGTTACTCATGAAGCAATATGCTGTAAATACAAAATCACCTAAATCACAAATACTGAGTGACATAAAAATGGATTATGCTAACTGTCAAAATGTAATGTATTCTCCCCAGTTATTTCTGGCTTTGGTAGATGCCCAGTCATCCAGGTATAGTATGGGCAAAGAATCAGGTGGTAATGTAAAATATGTTTATTGCAATATGAAGCAGATATATTAGCTGGACATTCTACTTTGCAATGTCTTAAAACTTGTAGCATGTGTTAAGTACTTACATATGTGTTGAGAAAATATATTAATATATTACTAAATTATTAGTATTATTACAATATATTAATTTAACAATTGACTGGCCAATCAAGGATGTTCCCACTAATGCCTCGACACCACCCACATTTCATTATCTACACTCTGGCACACAAAGAAAGCCACATTCAATGCTCTGTAACTTTTATAACAGGTAAGACAGGATTGTTGGTAACACAGTTCCTTGTGCCGTCTTGTTTATTCAGCACCTGTAATATGCTAAAGTTAATGCAGCAGTTAGTATTTAGGTTATTTGGTTCCGTCTTCTGTGTGTGTATGTATGTGTGTGGTATTTGTGGTCCACAAAGACAAAAAAGAATCATATATACTTTAACCTTTACAAAGTTGACATAATAAGTTAGTATGACATAAGGTATACTGTTGGCCAAATTTCTACTCTGTACAGATAAATCTCAGTAACGTTTGGCTGATATAGTTATCTTTTATAATATATAAATACAATTAAAGCAATAATTACACATGAATTCTGTATATGAATAATGAACAATAAACTCAAATATGAAATTCTAAGCAAATATAAGAACATGTCATGAAACCCATCTACTGGGGGTGCACATGCTGCTGTACTGTTAGTGCCGTTCCCAAGCCTGCATAATAGATGAGGGTTGCATCTGAAAGGACATCTGGCATAAAGCCTTTGCAAAATCAAAATATGTAGATTATAAATCAGATTTCCTTGCCGGATCAGTTGGGGTTACCAACAACCAATGATCACCCACTGGTACTGTTGACCAGCAGGGTACCGGTGCAGATTATGTTACTGTTGTGTGAAGGAGTAGAAGGAGAGGGGAGGAAGAGTAGGAGAGTGGAGGTGTAAGTCAGAACACTGAATGTTCACACAATAACTGGTGAAGGGAGACATCTGACTGAAAGGATGGAAAGGAGAATGGTAGACATATTATCTGTTCAAGAGACCGTGTAGAGGAAGAGTGTAGCCAGGAGCATTAGGTGAGGTGTTTTCAACTTGTTCTACCATTTTTTGCATGGGGGAGAAATTGTGTAGAGTAATCCTGAAGAAATAGTATTATAAGAGTGTACTGGAAGTGAACAGACAGAGTGATGAGTGTGAAGCTGGAAGTCGGATGGGCGATGATGAATGTGAGCACATATACCTCATAAGTCTGGTGTCATATAGAAGAGAAAGAAGATTTCTGGAGTGAGTTTGATGATGTGGTGGAGAAGTTACCCAAGGAAGAAAGAGTGGTGATTGGATCAGACTTAGTGGGCATTGTTGGTGTAGGGATCAGAGGTAATCAGGAGGTGTTGGGAAGGTACGGTATCAGGGAGAGGGATGGGGAAAGGCATATGGTGATGGATTTTAGAAATAGGATAGAAATGGCTTTGGCAATTTTTTTAAAGTAGAAAGTGTGGCAGGGTGACTCACTGTAAGTGGGTAAAGTAAGTTTCATCAGGAATTTGCTAATTTTCTTTCCTGCTTAATTGTTTGGCTTTAATTGTAAAATATGCCAGATCCACTTGAAATTGCAAGGGTATCACTTAGAATGTGACGAGACCAACCCATAGCTGTAACCTAGAGGTTACGTTTGGGTAGCATACCACTTGGTAAAAGATAATTGACTGCTAGACATGCCTTTACGATGTACTTGAATAGATTTTGCACAGTTGACATGCTTTTGAGACTGGCACATCACTGGCCCGAAAGAAGCAGTTCCTAGGGGAAATGGTTTCATGAGGGCACACACACACATGGTGACACACACACAGGCTCTGGATTGTCCGGACAGACCACCACGATCATTTGATCTAACGATTTATATGTATGTATATTCTCCCCCTTCCTAAAACATAACTTAACTATGGTTTATCACACCTGAGTTCCCTGTCTCTAGCCACACCCAGGCCTGATACCTGTTCTCAATCAGGACTTCACTTAAATAGGACCTGCCTGACAAAGTGAAGTACACCAAAAGATCCTCAAAAAAGCTACACATCATGCCGAGATCCAAAGAAATTCAGGAAGAATTGAGAATGAAAGTAATTGAGATCTATCAGTCTGGAAAGGGTTATAAAGCCATTTCTAAAGCTTTGGGACTCCAGCGAACCACAGTGAGAGCCATTATCCACAAATGGAACAGTGGTGAACCTTCCCAGGAGTGGACGGCCGACCAAATTTACCCCAAGAGCGTAGCAATGACTCATCCAAGAGGTCACAAAAGACCTCACAACAACATCCAAAGAACTGCAGACCTCACTGGCCTCAGCTAAGGTCAGTGTTCATGCCTCCACCATAAGAAAGAGACTGGACAAAAATGGCCTGCAAGGCAGAGTTCCAAGACGAAAACCACTGCTGAGCAAAAAGAACAATAAAGCTCATCGCAATTTTTCCAGAACATTTTCCAGATCTTGATGATGCCCAAGAATTTTGGGAATACATTCTGTGGAATGACGAGACAAAAGTTGAAGTTTTTGGAAGGTGTGTGTCCCATTACATCTGTAGTAAAAGTAACACAGCATTCCAGAAAAAGAACATTATACCAACAGTAAAATATGGTGATGGTATTATGATAGTCTGGGGCTGTTCTGCTGCTTCAGGACCTGTAAGACTTGCTGTGATAAATGGAACTATGAATTCTGTTGTCTACCAAAAAATCCTGAAGGAGAATGTCCGGCCATCTGTTCGTGACCTCAAGCTGAAACGAACTTGGGTTCTGCAGCAGGACACTGATCCAAAACAAACCAGCAAGACCACCTCTGAATGGCTGAAGAAGCACAAAATGAAGATACTGAAAGCAAAGGTTCACATACTTTTGCCACTCACTAATATGTGATATTATCATGTTTTTGTCTCATTTGTTTAACTGGGTTCTTTTTATGTAATTTTAGGACTTGTGTGAAAATCTGATGATGTTTTTGGTTATATTTATGCAGAAATACAGAAAATTCTAAAGGGTTCACAAACTTTCAAGCACCATTGTATACATGTGAGAACATCCACATGAACAGAGGGAGAACTCACTCAGCAACACAGGAATCTGGATCGGTGAAATCTGAAAGTTTAAGTGCTAGCCAGTTGTGTCACTAAGCCATTCTGAACTTTATAGTGTTTCATGGAATACGAATACTTAATAGTAGTGGCACTTATTTCATTACAAATTCTGTCATTCTCAGTCCAAGCAGAAAACGAAGTACTAAACATGTAATGCCTTTTTGTTCTAACACACCTGACACACCATCATCATTACCTTATTAGCCCATTCATGTGTGGTAGATCTAGGAATATCCAAGCATTACATAACATGATGATAAAGCCCTACATGAATGTTACTTAACCAGTGGTGTGACGTTCCTGCAACAAAATAGCATGACAGTAAAATCTTACAGTGAAGAGATCCAGGAAAGACCATATTAAAAAAAAATTACTCTAATTACTCACTGACAGGAAAGGTTTTATAACATATCGTACAATAAAGTCACATAAAATATTCCAGACTTACAGCTCTAATTATATGCTCTAATGACATAATTACATGCAGCTCTAATTATATGCTCTTCACAGTCTTTTTATTTTTACAACTCACAAGTTTTACACAGGTTTTAAGGCAGTAATAATGAATAACATTTTAGAGTACTACCCACCGGCAAATTATTTTACATCTTCCAGGAGTGAAGTGGCCATTAGATTTAATATAAGCCTTTTAGTATGGAGCTTTTGGGGTCATATGAGAATTGATATATTTAATTTGTGTATGAGATTTCAAGGAATTAACCAACAGACTATAAACACAAAGATTATACAAAGATTATAAAGATAAATCTGAAAAAAAAAGCTAAAACACACAGACTATGGTCAGGGCCCCATGTTCATGACAGAGAAGGAATTATTTGACCTTTTGTATTTACTGTATGTGCACTTTTAAATGGAAGATTCAAAAAGGCATATTTCCAAAGAACACAATTCAGTCTTTCTAAATTCAGAATAGTAATCCTAACATTCTACACAATTTGTATTCTAGGCATCTATAATTCAATATATTCATGACTGTAACTTCATTCATTCAGGTTTATTTTCTGCTTAATCCTGATCAGGGCCGTGGGAGAGCCAGTGCTTAACTGGTGGCATAGTGCGCAGGACAGAGACCTGCAGACACCAAACAGAATGGACCCAGATCACTCCACCTGGGACCGATCCTTGCAAAAGGGCAGCTATATGATAGATTATTTGATAGATGTTATATATATATAACTTTATTCTTATATATATATATATGAAGTGTATATAAATATACGTATATACAGTGCCTTGCAAAAGTATTCGGCCCCCTTGAACATTTCAACCTTTTGCCACATTTCAGGCTTCAAACATAAAAATATGAAATTGTAATTTTTTGTGAATAATCAACAACAAGTGGGACACAATCGTGAAGTGGAACGAAATTTATTGGATATTTTAAACTTTTTTTTAGAAATAAAAAACTGAAAAGTGGGGTGTGCAAAATAATTCGGCCCCTTTACTTTCAGTGCAGCAAACTCACTCCAGAAATTCAGTGAGGATCTCTGAATGATCCAATGTTGACCTAAATGACTGATAATGATAAAAAGAATCCACCTGTGTGTAATCAAGTCTCCATATAAATGCACATGCTCTGTGATAGTCTCAGAGTTCTGTTTAAAGCGCAGAGAGCATCATGAAGACCAAGGAACACACCATGCAGGTCCGAGATACTCTTGTGGAGAAGTTTAAAGCCAGATTTGGATACAAAAAGATTTCCCAAGCTTTAAACATCTCAAGGAGCACTGTGCAAGCGATCATATTGAAATGGAAGGAGTATCAAACCACTGCAAATCTACCAAGACCCGGCCATTCCTCTAAACTTTCAGCTCAAACAAGGAGAAGACTGATCAGAGATGCAGCCGGGACAGGGAAGATGGTTAATATTGATGGGAAGATGGATGGAGCCAAATACAGGACCATTCTGAAAGAAAACCTGTTGGAGTCTGCAAAAGACCTGAGACTGGGACGGAGATTTATCTTCCAACAAGACAATGATCCAAAACATAAAGCAAAATCTACAATGGAATGGTTCATAAATAAACGTATCCAGGTGTTAGAATAGCCAAGTCAAAGTCCAGACCTGAATCCAATCGACGCGAATCTGTGGAAAGAGCTGAAAACTGCTGTTCACAAACGCTCTCCATCCAACCTCACTGAGCTCGAGCTGTTTTGCAAGGAAGAATGGGCAAAAAATTAATTCTCTCGATGTGCAAAACTGATAAAGACATCAGACAGCGACTTGCAGCTGTAATCGCAGCAAAAGATGGCGCTACAAAGTATTAACGCAAGGGGACCGAATAATTTTGCACGCCCCACTTTTCAGTTTTTTATTTCTAAAAAAAGTTTAAAATATCCAATAAATTTTGTTCCACTTCACGA
The DNA here is from genome assembly GCA_025084515.1 of Ancistrus triradiatus. Lineage (NCBI taxonomy): Eukaryota > Metazoa > Chordata > Actinopteri > Siluriformes > Loricariidae > Ancistrus > Ancistrus triradiatus. Next base: position 21,859 of record JAJAGP010002208.1, read on the forward strand.
TTGTGTCCCATTTGTTGTTGATTCTTCACAAAAAATTACAATTTCATATCTTTATGTTTAAAGCCTGAAATGTGGCAAAAGGTTGAAATGTTCAAGGGGGCCGAATACTTTTGCAAGGCACTGTATATATATATATATATATGTACACTTCCCAAAAAAATAACAGGGAACACTTAAACAATGCAATATAACTCCAAGTACATCAAACTTCTCTGAAATCAAACTGTCCACTTAGGAAGCAACACTGATTGACAATCAATTTCACATGCTGTTGTGCAATTGGAATAGACAACAGGTGGAAATTATTGGCAATTAGCAAGACACACTCTAGGAGTGGTTCTGCAGGTGGGGACCACAGACCACTTCTCAGTACCTATGCTTTCTGGCTGATGTTTTGGTCACTTTTGAATGTCTTTTTTGAGGTGGTGCTTTCAGACTCGTGGTAGCATGAGACGGACTCTACAACCCACACAAGTGGCTCAGGTAGTGCAGCTCATCCATGATTGCACATCAATGCGAGCTGTGGCAAGAAGGTTTGCTGTGTCTGTCAGCGTAGTGTCCAGAGGCTGGAGGCGCTACCAGAAGACAGGTCAGTACACCAGGAGACGTGGAGGTGGCCGTAGGAGGGCAACAACCCAGCAGCAGGACCGCTACCTCTGCCTTTGTGCAAGGAGGAACAGGAGGAGCACTGCCAGAACCCTGCAAAATGACCTCCAGCAGGAGCAAATGTGCATGTGTCTGCACAAACGGTTAGAAAATGACTCCATGAGAATTGTATGAGGGCCCGACATCCACAGATGGGGGTTGTGCTCACAGCCCAACACCATGCAGGACGCTTGGCATTTGCCAAAGAACACCAGGATTGGCAAATTCGCCACTGGCACCCTGTGCTATTCACAGATTAAAGCAGGTTCACACTGAGCACATGTGACAGACGTGACAGATTCTGGAGAGTGATTTGCTGCCTGCGACATCCATCAGCATGACCGGTTTGGCAGTGGGTCAGTAATGGTGTGGGATGGCATTTCTTTGGAGGGGCGCACAGCCCTTCATGTGCTCGCCAGAGGTACCCTGACTGCCATTAGGTACCGAGATGAGATCCTCAAACCCCTTGTGAGACCATATGCTGGTGCGGTTGGCCCTGGGTTCCTCCTAATGCAGGACAATGCTAGACCTCATGTGGCTGGAGTATGTCAGCAATTCCTGCAAGATGAAGGCATTGAAGCTATGGACTGGCCCGCCCATTCCCCAGACCTGAATCCGATTGAGCACATCTGGGACATCATATTTGGCTTCATCCACCAACGTCAAGTTGCACCACAGACTGTCCAGGAGTTGGCGGATGCTTTAGTCCAGGTCTGGTAGGAGATCCCTCAGGAGACCATCTGCCACCTCATCGGGAGCATACCTAGGCATTGTAGGGAGGTCATACAGGCACGTGGAGGCCACACACAATACTGAGCCTCATTCTGACTTTTTTTAAGGAGTTGGATTAGCCTGTAGTGTGTTTTTCCACAAATCCAGGCCTCCATTGGTTAATACATTTGATTTCCATTGATGATTTTTGTGTGATTTTGTTGTCAGCACATTCAACTTTGTACAGAACAAAGTATTCAATGAGAATATTTCATTCAATGTGTTATTTCAGTGTTCCCTTTATTTTTTTGAGCAGTATGTGTGTGTATATATATATATATATATATATATATATATATATATACACACAGTGGTGCTTGAAAGTTTGTCAAGTCTTTAGATGAGGATCAGTGTGTGGGCAGTTTTTGTTCTGTGTTTATCGCAGAGGGTATATTTAAAAGAAAAAAAAAACTGCCCACACACTGTACCTCATTTAACAACATCTGCAGATTTTATCACATCCATATACATACTTCCAATAACACTGAAAAATAAATCTGTATAGTGTTTTTTGCCTATGCTAAAAAGTCGCCTAAATGGTGAGTTGAATAATTTTAATTCTGTAATTTGTTATTCTTTCATTTTCACTTACCATTGTCAAAGACATTGTTAAGGAAAAAAAATATTATGTAATATGGTATGTAGTAATTATTTTCCTGCTTGGCTTATGAGAAATATGATATAAATATCAGAACTTCCTGATTTAGGGAACTGATAACATTGTAAAAGGAATGAAGAGGGAGGGGGGATTATGAGAGAGAGAGAATATAAGGCAAGTGAGTGCAGTGTGGATAAGTGACAAGAAACCAGCTTTACTTGCACAGACTGAACCAGTTTTACTGCAAATATGATGAGGTTTGAATATGTGGCCATGATCCTAATCTTATATGTGAAAGGTAAGATTATTTGATTATTTACTTACAACAATGAATGTTTCTGTATTTATTTCTGTCACAATGACACTAATTTGTACACAGAAGATGAGATGAAATCATAATGACTTTTTAAAAAGTACAATGAAAAATGACTAATAATGAATGATATCTATCTATCTACTTATCTATCTATCTATCTATCTATTTATCTACACACACACACACACACACACACACACACACACACACACACACACACACACACATATATATATATATATATATATATATATATATATATATATATATATATATATATATAATTTCAATTAAATATACATAACTTTCTTTCCGTTCATTATTATTGAAAATTTCAATATATAATTTTAAATATATAATTAAATGCATTTAAATTCCATATAATTTATCTTCCATTGCAGGTTGCCTTTCCCAGCTCAATGGTAAGTACTTTTGAATCCCCCAGTGGTTGCAATATTGTTGTCCTGCTTTGATTGGTAGCTGCTAAATGGGTTACAGATATGATCACAAGCAAGGTTGCAACAGATGTTTCTCCATTTTCTAGTATGTGGTACTGCACCTTTAAACACCCGTATTGTGGGTGGAGAGAATTCCAATGCTGGGGCATGGCCATGGCAGGTTAGTTTACAACGCCAAACGATCCATTTCTGTGGTGGATCTCTCATCAATAAAGACTGGGTTATGACAGCAGCCCACTGCTTCTCCAGGTATACACACCAAATACATTACTGAATAAAACACTACACTGAAACCTCTAGAAATATGACTAACATCTTTGTTTTGTCTTATTTGTTTCCTTCTTTAGCACTCTGACTTCTGGTCTACTTGTGTACTTGGGAAAACAGACTCTGCAATTGTACAATGCCCAACAGATTACTAGAGGTGTTACACAAATCATCCTTCATTCCGACTATGACAGCACCACCAACAACAATGACATTGCCCTTCTGCGTCTGTCCACCTCTGTTACCTTCACAAACTACATTAAACCTGTGTGTCTGGCTGGTACAGGCAGCGTTATTCCTGATGGCACCAATAGCTGGATCACAGGGTGGGGAACCATTGCTTCTGGAGGTAAAACACATAGAAATACCCTGTGGATTAAATGGAAGTCATGATACGCAAAACAAATGAACAGCAATACACCACAATCATTTGAAAACATAACACCAAATTTGAAAAGACAAGAACAAATATTAAAAAACAACAGCAAATTAAAAAACACAACAAGAAAATATGCAATCTTTAAGAATACGCCTAAAACAAGATGGTGTTCCGACAGTCCCAAACATAATCTGCCACCACACTACACCATTTGTTCTTACCACAAACAATTAACCATCCTTAATTTATTTGACATACACGAGTAGCAGGTAAAGTAAAAACATTACGTTTTAAATCTCAAATGATTGCATCCTCTTCATATGTCTCACAGCGGTTTGATCCACTGCCTACCATTCTCATTTACCAACCCCCATTCAATACACGTGTCTGCGAATCAAGTTGGGAAGTGTGTCAGTGGTGTCTGACCTCCTGCATGTAGCTACTTTGAAAAGATTAAATTTTAAACAAAGGATGTATATTTTTTTACTCCTACTGTAACCTGACAGCATTGTTTCAGGTCATTATCTTGTCTTTAACCACATTGGAACGGGGCAGTCATATCTGCTAATGCATGAATGTCTATCATTACTAAAAATATGCACTATACACACAGTGCAACCTCGGAATAAAATCATTTTGGAGTGTTAAACAGATTAATATTATTTACATTACTTCTTATGGGGCAATTTGATTCTGACTTTAAAGAAATCGATGTACAAACAGCCTTCTGGAATCAGTAGTCTGATTTCCGAATATAGTTTGCATGGTCTACCCATGTCCATGTGGGAATATGAATATACCGGAATAGGAATATATTTACTATGAGTGTGTTTTAAATTTACATTATATTAAAGCAAGCAAAGGACACATGCCCCTTGCCCCCAAAAAACTATGCCTATGCTTTTGAGTATATGAAGAGGTCATGATCACAAATGGCTTTAATCTAATTCAAATCTCAGTCTCAAATCCCTCTAACAAACATGTATAACTGTTTAATTCCATGACATGAAATACTCACTTAAATATTGAGTCATTATGAGCTTTCTGTCATTAGCACACCTTGTCGCAAGTCATGGATCAACCGTGACAAATGCAAGCTATTCGCACCGATTCTCTATTTGATACTTTACCGGAGAACACTGAACAAAATTGATGTGCAAGGCAGGGTTGCACGGAGAAAGCCACTGCTTTCAACATTGCTGTCTGTTTGCAGTTTGCCAGAACATTATTAGAAAAATATTTTTGTGGATTAGACCAAAATAGCACTCTTTGGTTTAAATGAGGAGCATTACAACTGGAGTATATATATAAAACCTTCTGAAACCCCTCTCTTTGTCGTGTTTGTAGTGAGCCTACCTTATCCTGGTGTGCTGCAAGAAGCTGTAGTACCCACTATTAACAGAGATCAGTGTAGTTATCTACTGAGACCTGCATCTGTTACCACAAACATGCTATGTGCTGGTTTACTGAAAGGAGGCAAGGACACCTGCCAGGTAGATACAGAGACTCATGTACACACTATAAATTATGAGAATATACAACCACAGTAACTTTAACCTACATTAACATTGTGATTGTTCCCGTTACACCATATCCATTATGAAATGCATCTTAATGTTTATACACTGAGTATTCATGAGATTATGCAGTTTAAATATATTACTTTGTTACAGATTTATAAAAGCATGTTTTTCTCTCTCCTCTTTTGTAAGGGTGATTCTGGTGGTCCTTTGGTGATTAAGAAGGATGTGATCTGGGTTCAGGCTGGTATCACTAGCTGGGGTATAGGTTGTGCAAGGCCCAACTTACCCGGTGTGTACACCATGGTGTCTCAGTACCAGAGCTGGATATCAAGTGTTCTCGTACAGAACCTTCCTGGCTTTATTCAGTTATGATCTACAGTTAGGACAAGGTAAGATGCTCATACAAACATTATGCTTACGGTGTGTTTTAAATTTAAGTCAACCAACCAAAGTGGTTTAACACTAATATGTGATAAAATAAAAGATTATTTACTGCTCTTCCTTTAAGAGATGATAGACTGAAAAGCAGATATGTGTACAGGTGCATCTCCATAATTTGGAATATCATCAAAAAGTTAATTATTATCAGTAATTCAATACAAAAAGTGAAAACACATATTATATAGATACATTGCAAACAGAGTGATCTATTTCAAGTGTTTATTCTTTTAAATGTTGATGATTATAGCTTACAGCCAATGAAACTTAAAAGTCATTATCTCAGGAAATTGGAATATTACATAACACCAACTGAAAAAATGATTTTTAATTCAGAAATGTTGGCCTACTGAAAAGTATGTACAGTAAATACATTCAATACTTGGTCTGGGCTCCTTTTGCACGAAGTACTGCATCAATGCGGCGTGGCATGGAGGCGATCAGCCTGTGGCACTGCTGAGGTGTTATGGAAGCCCAGGTTGCTTTGATAGCCTTTAGCTCGTTTGCATTTTTAGGTCTGGTGTCTCGTCTTCCTCTTGACAATACCCCATACATTCTCTGTGAGGTTTAGGTCAGGTGAGTTTGCTGGCCAATCAAGCACAGTGATACTGTGGTTATTAAACCAGCTATTTGTACCAAGGTGCCAAGTCCTGCTGGAAAATGATATTTCCATCCCCCAAAAGCTTGTCAGCAGAGGGAAGTATGAAGAGCTCTAAAATTTCCTGGTAGACTGCTGCGCTGACTTTGGTCTTGATATAACAGTGGACCTACACCAGCAGATAACATGGTTCCCCAAACCATGACTGATTGTGGAAACTTCACACTAAACCTCAAGCAGCTTGCATTGTGTGCCTCTCCACTCTTTCTCCAGACTCTCGGATCTTGATTTCCAAATTAAATGCAAAATTTACTTTAATCTGAAAGCAACACCTTGGACCACTGAGCAACAGTCCAGCAACAGTCCGCTTCTGGCGTTGTCTCTTGGTCATGAGTGGCTTGACACAAGGAATGTGACAGTTGTAGCCCATGTCCTGGATACGTCTTTGTGTGGTGGCTCTTGAAGCACTGACTCCAGCAGCAGTCCACTCCTTGTGAATCAGCACCAAATTTTTTAATGGCCTTTTCTTGACAATCTTTTCAGGGCTGCGGTTATGCCGGTTACTTGTGCACCTTTTTCTATCACACTTTTTCCTTCCACTCAACTTTCTATTAATATGCTTGGATACAGCACTCTGTGAACAGCCAGCTTCTTTAGCAATGACCTTTTGTGGCATACCCTCCTTGTGGCATGTGCCAATGACTGCCTTCTGGACATCTGTCAAGTCAGCAGTCTTCCCCATGATTGTGTAGCCTACTAACCCAGATTAACTGACCATTTTAAACACTTAGGAAGTCTTTTCAGGTGTTTTGTGTTGATCTAATTTTCTGAGATAATGACTTTTGGGTTTTCATTGGCTGTAAACCATAATCATTAACATTAAAAGAAATACACTCTTGAAATAAATCACTCTATTTTGTAATGAATCTATATAATATATGCGTTTCACTTTTTGTATTGAATTGCTGAAATAAATTACATTTTTGATGATATTCTAATTTACTGAGATGCACCTGTATGTCCTTGTTTAACTGGTTATACTTTGGTGTCTCGGCAGGTTTTAAATGCGTGGAAAGACTGGTGTCAATACTAAAGGTGAAAATGGCCTGGAAGCCGTTGATTTAACAATGAAATGTGTGCATTATATAACATTTTAGACAGTTTTCTATTTTTTATTTTTTTTATTGTATGTATCCATTGCATCCTATAATGTAAAAGTAATAAAATAAATGTCATAAATAAAATATCATTAACAACAAACTAGTAGCTGAGTCTTCATTTTCAAAAGTGATCTCTTTTTTGGGATTTTTAAACATCTAAGCATGACAATCCCCATAGCCAACTGTAACTACTGATGTGACTAACTACATAAATGCTCACATCTAAGGATACATATTTGAAGCATTTGTGGTACATTAGAAGTTAGAATTTGTTTAATTTCTAATATCACTGACACATTTTTTCTGGCTTTATGGCTCAGACTGTCTTTGAAGGTGAAGAAGTTGTCTAAGGCACAATAATAATATGTCAGGGTTTGGACCGAAGTGTGGAGAAATAAATTTTTCAACTACTGGGCACTGGGGTGAAAATCACATTGAGAGTGGAGCTCCCAAATAGGAAAGACATTATATACAGCATAGTTTATAGATATATGTAATACATCATGTGTGTTTGTATTATTGGTTTACACATGCCTAATATATACAGTGATGCTTGAGACTTTGTAAACCCTTTCGAATTGTCTATATTTCTACATAAATATAACCAAAAACATCATCAGATTTTCACACAAGTCCTAAGGTAGATAAAGAGAACCCAGTAAAACAAATGAGACAAAAATATGATACTTGGTCATTTATTTATTGAGGAAAATGATCCAGTATTACATATTAGTGAGTGGCAAAAGTATGTGAACCTGTAGTATTAGCAGTTAATTTGAAGGTGAAATTAGAGTGAGGTGGGATGACAATCAGGTGTGAGTGCGCACCCTGTTTTATTTAAAGAACAGGGATCTATCAAAGTCTGCTCTTCACAACACATGTTTGTGGAAGTATATCATGGCATGAACAAAGGAAATTTCTGAGGACCTCAGAAAAAGAGTTGTTGATGATCATCAGGCTGGGAAAGGTTACAAAGCCATCTCTAAAGAGTTTGGACTCCACCAATCCACAGTCAGACATATTGTGTACAAATGGAGGAAATTCAAGACCATTGTTACCCTCCCCAGGATTGGTCAACCAACAGAGATCACTTCAAGAGCAAGGTGTGTAATAGTTGGTGAGGTCACAAAGGACCCCAGGGTAAGTTCTAATCAAGTGAAGGCCTCTCTCACATTGGCTAATGTTAATGTTGAGTCCACCATCAGAAGAACAATGAACAACAATGGTGTGCATGGCATGGCAGAGTTGCAAGGAGAAGCCCACTGCTCTCCAAAAAGAACATTTCCGCTCGTCTAAAGATCATGTGGACAAGCCAGAAGGCTATTGGAAGAATGTTTTGTGAACGGATGAAACCAAAATAGAACTTTTTGGTTAAAAAAAAAGCATTATATTTGGAAAAAGGAAAACACTGCATTCCAGCATAAGAACCTTATCCTATCTGTGAAACATGGTGGAGGTAGTATCATGGTTTGGGTCTGTTTTGCTGCATCTGGACCAGGACGTCTTGCCATCTGTAACGTGCGGGTGGATATGCAGGAGACACACGCTGACTGGAGGTACAAGGTAGGTTTGTTTATTCAAGAGGTATACACACAACTGAGCAAGCACTGAAGTGTGGAGCTAAAGACCAGGTAACGAGTAACGAGGCATAGCAGAGTGGAGAGGAAACTGACGTGAATATATAGTGCAGACGGTAATGAGGCACAGGTGATCAATCAGTACTCGGGCGATAGTGAGCGTTGCTGAATACGAGTGTGATCTGTGAGGTGTTGAGGAATGCGGGTGCGATCTGTCGAGCCCGCGTCACGTGAGCTGGAGCGTTGCGGACTGCGGGTGCGATCTGTCGAGCCCGCGTCACGTGACCTGGAGCGTTGCGGACTGCGGGTGCGATCTGTCGAGCCCGCGTCACGTGACCTGGAGCGTTGCGGACTGCGGGTGCGATCTGACGAGCCGGCCGCGGGCGTGACACCATCATTGATGGAACGATGAATTCTGAATTATGTCAGAGAATTGTCATGGTTTGCCATAATTACATCGTCGGCAAACCATGAAAACAAAAGAATAAATGGGGTTTAGGACCCAATCACAGTTAGCTCCAGATGGAATAGTGAAACAAAATATAAAAATTGAAATAAAACTGTGGTTCACGAAAAGGGGAGAAATAAATAGAACAATAAAGGAGCCTCAGTGGCTGGGGATTGAATCCTGGGCTGCGGCGTGAGGGCTCAATGCTATAGCCCACTTGGCCACTGAGGAAGACATGGACAAAACCCAACAAGGTGAGCTTGTATGCGTGAGGGGGAGATAGACAAGCCCACACAAACACACACACACAAGCTCAGACTTGCGCTAGAGGGAGTGTGAAGTGAGGGGGCTGACGTCACCCAGCACGAGCGAGCCCAAACCTGGGGGTGGGGGCATGCTGCCCAGCGCGTGCACGGGGCGAACAGCGCCTACTCACCGGGGAGCGCAGGCGCAGAACAGCATGCAGCGTCCGATGGCAAGGGAAAAAACAAAACAGAAGCACTAAATAATGCAAAAGGCCAGGAATGCTTCCTACTCATCAAGATGGCCAGCAGGGAAATGAGTATCCTACTCTATAAACTAGGCCCTAACAGGATTACCTCCAATCTCCCGATTGTACATAGGCTGAGGTCCAACAAAAGCCCAGTCCTAAACGCTAGCCCAGCGAATGGGCAGGGAAGCGCATGAAGCCTGAAACCGTGCGTGACAGTAAAAGATGGAGACCGTAAAGGTCTCCCAGTGAAACACGAGGAAAAAAATGCAAGGCAAAGCGCAGCGATGCGAAGGCACGATCGGAGTAGTAAGGAGCGCAAGGGTGGAACGCTGTCAGCAGGAAACCAAACTCTTAAATAATGCTGCTGACAGCTGGTAACAATCGTGCCGCAATCAATGACCGCGTGCACGACATCGGGCACTGTGTGGATCTCCATAAAACAGCCAAGCCGGCACTACCATCAGTGTCTGCCTGGGGGACATCCACACAGTGCTGGGGGTCGTTACAGTACCCCCCTTCCCAAGGGGGCCATCTACAATCCCCCTCTAGGGATTGAGGATCAGGATTGAGTGTGTTGCGCACCGGGGGACCCGAATAAGCAGGGCAAACCCTGAAGTTTGGGGCTGTGGTGGCCTAGCCCCAAAACCCTGAAGGTCCAGGGTTCAAATCCCACCTCTGCCAAGCTGCCACTGTTGGGTCCTTGAGCAAGGCCCTTAACCCACAATGGCTTGGATTGTAAATGCTTGTAAATGTAAATGAAGTGAGGGCCAAAAGTGAGGGTGGGGCAGAGCTCGGCACAGGCGGCTCAGGGTCGGAGCTCGGCACAGGGTTCAGGGTCCAGATATGACCTGACCACACGGGAAAAAAAAGCCTGGCGCTAAGCACCTGGCTAGGCAAACAGATGCCAAGGGCCCCAGCAACAAGGCCAGCAAAGGTGACCATGGCGGCGTAGGAGCCAATGACCGTTGCGCAGGAATCGGGACCAACGATCGCGGCGCAAGAATCGGTCTGGGTGACCATGGCGCAGGAATCAGGACCAAGGATCGTGGCGCAGGGACTGGTCTGGGTGAGCGTGGCGGGGGAATCGGGACCAACGATCGCGGCCACTGTGTGTGTGTGTACGTGTGTGTGTGTGTATGTATATATATATATATATATATATATATATATATATATATATATATATATATATATATGTATATGTGTGTGTGTGTGTGTGTGTGTGTGTATACAGATAGTCCTCGACTTACGACACAGATCCGTTCCTAGGTGGCGTCGTAACATACGTCGGAACATACGTACATACTGTACGTAAATAAAATACTGTAACCACTTATCCTATCCTTACACCTATCCTAACACAGCAATTATCAAAAAAACGAGCTGCGTAACCGTGTATTCTTCCGCCGCACACCAAACACGATGTTTGCGTTATGACGTTTACGACGCAAAACCACTTAAGGCTTTATACAGGCTTTATACAGTAAATGGGAGATGTGTCGTAACCACGAAACGTCGTAACTGGAGACGTCGTAACCCGAGGACTACCTATATATATATATAATGTGTATTATGTGTGTGGGTATAATCGTATATACGATATTATATATATCTATATATATATATATGTATAGATATATATATACAGTACTTACATTGCAAAAGGTTTAGTTTTTTTTTTTTTGATCTCTAATCTCAGTCGTCTGCTCGTCTTCTTCTCTTAGCGTCTGTTTCTCTCTATCCTGCTCTCTCATCCCTTGCTCTCCCGTTCCCCATTTTCTTTCCCATTCCGGTCTCTTTATTATCTTCCCATGATAGATTATTTGACATATATATATATATAAAATATATAAAAAAAAAAAAATATTATATATCTATATATATATATATATATATATATAAAGATATATCAAATAATCTATCATGTAGCTGACCTTTTGCAACCAGAAGTTGCAGTCCAAGATGGTGGATCGTGGGTAGCACTGTGCCCTCACAGCGAGAAAGTCTTTGGTTCGGTCCTAGGTGGAGTTGATCTGGGTCCATTCTGGTGGGTGTCTGCAGGTCTCTGTCCTGCGCACTATGCCACCAGTTAAACACTTGCTCTCCCCGGCCCTGATCATGGAATTAATGCAGAAAATAAACCTGAATGAATGAAGTTACAGTCATGAAATATATTTGAATTACAGATGCCTAGAATACAAATTGTGTAGAATGTTAGGATTACTCTACTATAGAAAAGACTGAATTGTGTTTCTTTGGAAAAATGCCTTTTTGAATCTTCCAAGTGCACATACAGTAAATACAAAAGGTCAAATAATTCCTTCTCTGTCATGAACATTGGGCCCTGACCATAATCTGTGTGTTTTTAGCTTTTTTTAAAGATTTTTTCTTTATAATCTGTGTGTTTATAGTTTGTTGTTTTAATACTTCCTTGAAGTCTCATACACAGATTAAATATATCAATTCTCATATGACCCCAAAAGCTCCATACTAAAAAGCCTATATTAAATCTAATGGCTACTTCACTCCTGGAAGATGTAAAATAACTTGCAGGTGGGTAGTACTCTAAAATGTTATTCATTATTACTGCCTTAAAACCTGTGTAAAAACTTGTGAGTTGTAAAAATAAAAAGACTGTGAAGAGCATATAATTACAGCCTTCATGTAATTATCTAATTAGAGCATATAATTAGAGCTGTAATTCTGGAATATTTTATGTGACTTTATTGTACGATGGGTTATAAAACCTTTCCTGTCAGTGAGTAATTATGAGTAAAATTTTTTTTAATATGGTTTTTTTCCTGGTTCTCTTCACTGTAAGATTTTACTGTCATGATGCTTTTTTGTTGGCAGGAACGTCACACCACGGGTTAAGTAACCTTCATGTTGGGCTTTATCATCATGTTATGTAATGCTTCTATATTCTAGATCCCTCCACACATGAATGGGCTAATAAGGGAATGATGATGGTGTGTCAGGTGTGTTAGAACAAAAAAAGGCATTACATGTTTAGTACTTTTCTGCTTGGACTGAGAATGACAGAATTTGTAATGAAATACACTGGGGCGAAAAAGTATTTTAGTCAGTCACTGATTGTACAAGTTCTCTCCGACTTAGACATATGACAGAGGTCTGTTAATTTCCATCATAAGTACACTTCAACTATCAGAGGACAAAATGAGAGAAAAAAAATCCAGGAAATCACATTGTAGGATTTTTAAAGAATTTAATTGTTAAATTATGGTGGAAAATAAGTATTTGGTCAATAAATTTAGTTCAACTCAGTAGTTTGTCTCTTTAAATACAACAGGGTGTCCACTCATCTAATTTATCATTTCATATTAACTGCTAATCCTAGAGGTTCACATACTTTTGCTACTCACTATTATGTAATATTGGATCCTTTTTTCTGATTGTGCAAGTTTCTCCTACTTAGACAGATGAGAGAGGGTCTGTAATTTCCAAAATCACACTTCAACTATAATAGACAAAATGAGAATAACAAATCACATTGTAGGATTTTTAAATAATTTAATTGTAAATGGATGGTGGAAAATAAGCATTTGGTCAAAATAAAAAAGTTCAAAACTCAATACTTTGTAACATAACCTTTGTTGGCAATGACAGAGGTCAAAAACGTTTCCTGTACGTCTTCACCAGGTTTGCACACACTGTAGCTGGTATTTTTTGGCCCATTCCCTCCTCCATGCAGATCTCCTCTAGAGCAGTGATATTTTTGGGGAAACACGGACTTTCAAACTTCCTCCACACATTTTTCTATGGGGTTGAGGTCTGGAGACTGGCTAGGCCACTCCAGGACCTTGAAATGCTTTTACGGAGCCAGTCCTTTTTACAGAGCAGTGTGTTTGGGATCATTGTCTTGCTGGAACCGGACACAGCCAAGTTCCATCTTCAATGCTGTCCACTGATGGAAGGAGGTTTTGGCTTAATCGCACGATACATGGCCGTTCATTCTTCCCTTAACACGGATCAGTTGTCCGGTTCCCTTTGCAGAAAAACAGCCCCCAAAGCATGATGTTCCACCCCTCATGCTTTCACTGTAGGTATGGTGTTCTTGGGATGCGACTCAGCATCCTTTTTCCTCCAACTGAGTTTTTACCAAAAAGTTCTATTTTGGTTTCATCTGACCAAATGATATTCTTCCAATCCTCTTCTGGATCATCCATATGCTCTCTGGTAAACTTCAGACGGGCCTGGACATAAGCAGGGGGGCACGTCTGGCAGTGCAGGATCCGAGTCCCTCTCGGCGTAGTGTGTTACTGATGGTAGCCTTGTTACGTTGGTCCCAACTCTCTGCAGATCATTCATCAGGTCCCTCCGTCTAGTTCTGGGATTTTTGCTCACCATTCTCATGATCATTTTGACCCCACGGGATGAGATCTTGCGTGGAGCCCCAGATTAAGGGAAATTATCAATGGTCTTATATGGCTAACAATTACTCCCACAGTTGATTTTATTCACACCAACCTGCTTGCCTATTGTAGATTCTCACTCTTCCCAGCCTGCTGCCAGGTCTACAATTTTATTTCCTGGTGTCCTTCAACAGCAGTTTGGTCTTGGCCATGGTTGAGTTTGGAGTCTGACTGTTTGATGCTGTGGAGAGGTGTCTTTTATACAAATATTGAGGTCAAACAGCTGGCATTAATACAGGTAACGAGTGGAGGACAGAAGAGCTTCTTAAAGAAGAAGTTACAGGTCTGTGAGACCCAGAAATCTTGCTTGTTTGTGGGTGACCAAAAATTTTTTTCCTCCATGATTTACAATTAAATTCTTAAAATACTACAATGTGATTTCCTGGATTTTTTTTCCTCATGTTGTCTCTCATAGTTGAAGTGTACCTATGATGAAAATTACAGATCTCTCTCATCTTTCTAAGGAGGAGAACTTCAGCACAATCAGTGGCTGACTAAATACTTTTTTGCCCCACTGTATATATAGACTCTTCAGATGAGGATCAGTGTGTGGGCAGTTTTTTTTCAAAATATAAAACTCTGCGATATAAAAAACTGCTGTCTGTTCTGTGTGTATCACAGAGTGTATATCGCAGAGTTGTATATTTAAAAGAAAAAAAAAACTGCCCACACACTGTTCCTCATTTAACAACATCTGCAGATTTTTATCACATCCAATACTTTCAATAACGCTGAAAAATAAATCTGTACAATGTTATTTGCCTATGCTAAAAAGTCACCTAAATGGTGAGTTATTGATTAATGTAATTGTGTATTGTGTTATTCTTTCATTTTCACTTATCATTGTCAGAAACATTGTTAAGGAAAATAAAATATGTAATATGGTATGTAGTAATTATGTTCCTGCTTGGCTTATGAGAAATATGATATAAATATCAGAACTTCCTGATGTAGGGAACTGATAATAAAAGGAATGAAGAGGGAGGGGGGATTATGAGAGCAAGAGAATATAAGGCAAGTGTGTGTAGTGTGGATAAGTGACAAGAAACCAGCTTTACTTGCACAGACTGAACCAGTTTTACTGCAAATATGATGAGGTTTGAATATGTGGTCATGATCCTAATCTTATATGTGAAAGGTAAGATTATTTGATTATTTACTTACAACAATGACTGATTCTGTATTAATTTCTGTCACAGTGACACTAATTTGTACACAGAAGATTAGATAAATTCATAACGACTTTTTAAAAAGTATGATGAATAATTACTACTAATGAATGATATCTATCTATCTATCTATATCAGTTAAATATACATACATTTTTCTTTCCTTTTAACTTTTTCATTCATTATGATTGAAAATTTCAGTATGTAACTTCAACTATATAATTAAATATATTAAATAAATTTAAATATTGCTATTATATTCTTCCATGTAATTTATCTTCCATTGCAGGTTGCCTTTCCCAGCTCAATGGTAAGTACTTTTTTGAATCCCCCAGTGGTTGCAATATTGTTGTCCTGCTTTGATTGGTAGCTGCTAAATGGGTTACAGATATGATCACAAGCAAGGTTGCAACAGATGATTCTCCATTTTCTAGTATGTGGTACTGCACCTTTAAACACCCGTATTGTGGGTGGAGAGAATTCCAATGCTGGGGCATGGCCATGGCAGGTTAGTTTACAACGCCAAAACAGCCATTTCTGTGGTGGATCTCTCATCAATAAAGACTGGGTTATGACAGCAGCCCACTGCTTCCCCAGGTATACACACCAAATACATTACTGAATAACACACTATACTAAAACCTCTAGAAATATGACTAACATCTTTGTTTTTGTATTATTTGTTTCTTTAGCACTCTGACTTCTGGTCTACTTGTGTACTTGGGAAAACAGACCCTGCAATTGTACAATGCCCAACAGATCACTAGAAGTGTTAGACAAATCATCCTTCATCCCGACTATGACAGCACCACCAACAACAATGACATTGCCCTTCTGCGTCTGTCCACCTCTGTTACCTTCACAAACTACATTAAACCTGTGTGTCTGGCTGGTACAGGCAGCGTTATTCCTGATGGCACCAATAGCTGGATCACAGGATGGGGAACCATTGCTTCTGGAGGTAAACCACACACAAATATTCACAAAAATACATAAACAAATCTATGAAATACCCTGTGGATTAAATGGAAGTCATGATATGCAAGACAAATGAACAGCAATACACCGCAATCATTTGAAAATATAACACCAAATTTGAAAAGACAAGAACAAATATTAAAAAACAACAGCACATTAAAAAACACAACAAGAAAACAAGATGGTGTTCCGACAGTCCCAAACATAATCTGCCACCACACTACACTACTTGTTCTTACCACAAACAATTAACCATCCTTAATTTATTTGACATACACGAGTAGCATCTAAAGTAAAAACATTATATTTTAAGTCACAAAAGATTGCATCCCCCTTCATATGTCTCACAGTGGTTTGATCCACTGCCTACTATTCTCATTTACCAACCCCTATTCAATACACGTGTCTGCGAATCAAGTTGGGAAGTGTGTCAGTGGTGGCTGACCTCTTGCATGTAGCTACCTTGAAAAGATTACATTTTAAACAAAGGATGTATAATTTTTTTACTCCTACTACAACCTGACAGCATTGTTTCAGGTCATTATCTTGTCTTTAACCACATTGGAACGGGGCAGTCATATCTGCTAATGCATGAATGTCTATCATTACTAAAAATATGCACTATACACACAGTGCAACCTCGGAATTAGATCAAATGGTCCGTCCGAACGGTGAAATTTGTTGGTCCAAAAATTAACAAAAATTCCGACTTCGAACATGCACACTCTAAATAAAACACTCAATAGTGCGATCTTTCAACCACAGTGCAGTTATTCCAGTCGGTGACAATATTGCACCAATATGGTATGACATTCACCATAAAACCCAGAATAAGAAGTACTAGGACTATATGTATGTTTGTGTATATATATATATATATATATATATATATATATATATATATATATATATATATATATATAAAACCCTTCTGAAACCCCTCTCTTTGTCGTGTTGTGTAGTGAGTCTACCTTATCCTGGTGTGCTGGCAAGAAGCTGTAGTACCGCACTATTAACAGAGTCAGTGTAGTTATCTACTGAGACCTGCATCTGTTACCACTACATTCTATGTGCTGGTTGTACTGAAAGGAGGCAAGGACACCTGCCAGGGTAGATACAGAGACTCATGTACACACTATAAATTATGAGAATATACACCACAGTAACTTTAACTACGTTAACATTGTGAATTGTTCCCGTACACATGTCCATTAGAAATGCATCTTAATGTTTATACACTGAGTATTCATGAGATTATGCAGTTTAATATAATTACTTGTTACAGATTTATAAAGTGTTTTCTCTCTCTCTTTTGTAAGGGTGATTCTGGTGGTCCTTTGGTGATTAAGAAGGATGTGATCTGGGTTCAGGCTGGTATCACTAGCTGGGGTATAGGTTGTGCAAGGCCCAACTTACCCGGTGTGTACACCATGGTGTCTCAGTACCAGAGCTGGATATCAAGTGTTCTCGTACAGAACCTTCCTGGCTTTATTCGGTTATGATCTACAGTTAGGACAAGGTAAGATGCTCATAGAACCATTATGCGTCACTGTGTGTTCTAAATTTAAGTCAAACAACCAAAGTGGTTTAACACTAATATGTGATAAAATACAAAGACTATTTACTGCTCTTCCTTTAAGAGATGATAGACTGAAAAGCAGATATGTGTACAGGTGCATCTCCATAAATTAGAATATCATCAAAAAGTTAATTAATATCAGTAATTCAATACAAAAAGTGAAACCACATATTATATAGATTCATTACAAACAGAGTGATCTATTTCAAGTGTTTATTTTTTTAAATATTGATGATTATAGCTTACAGCCAATGAAACTCAAAAGTCATCATCTCAGGAAATTGAAATATTACATAACACCAACTGAAAAAATGATTTTTAATTCAGAAATGTTGGCCTACTGAAAAGTATGTACAGTAAATACATTCAATACTTGGTCTGGGCTTCTTTTGCACGAAGTACTGCATCAATGTAGCGTGGCAGGGAGGCGATCAGCCTGTGGCACTGCTGAGGTGTTATGGAAGCCCAGGTTGCTTTGATCGCAGCCTTCAGCTCATCTGCATTGTCTTCCTCTTGACAATACCCCATACATTCTCTGTGAGGTTTAGGTCAGGTGAGTTTGCTGGCCAATCAAGCACAGTGATACTGTGGTTATTAAACCATTTACTGGTATCAAGGTGCCAAGTCCTACTGGAAAATGAAATTTCCATCTCCGAAAAGCTTGTCGGCAGAGGGAAGCATGAAGAGCTCTAAAATGTTTTGGGGAGACGGCTGCGCTGACTTTGGTCTTGATATAACAGTGGACCTACACCAGCAGATAACATGGTTCCCCAAACCATGACTGAAACCAAAACTTCACACTAGACCTCAAGCAGCTTGGATTGTGTGCCTCTCCACTCTTTCTCCAGACTCTCGGATCTTGATTTCCAAATTAAATGCAAAATTTACTTTAATCTGAAAGCAACACCTTGGACCACTGAGCAACAGTCCAGTTTTTTTTCTCCTTGTCCCATGGAAGACGCTTCTGCCATTTTCTCTTGGTCATGAGTGACTTGACACAAGGAATGTGACAGTTGTAGCCCATGTCCTGGATACGTCTTTGTGTGGTGGCTCTTGAAGCACTGACTTCAGCAGCAGTCCACTCCTTGTGAATCGGCACAGAATTTTTTAATGGCCTTTTCTTGACAATCTTTTCAGGGCTGCGGTTATGCCGGTTGCTTGTGCACCTTTTTCTACCACACTTTTTCCTTCCACTCAACTTGCTATTAATATGCTTGGATACAGCATTCTGTGAACAGCCAGTTTCTTTAGCAATGACCTTTTGTGGCATACCCTCCTTGTCGCGTGTACCAATGACTGCCAATGACATCTGTTAAGTCAGCAGTCTTCCCCATGATTGTGTAGCCTACTAACCCAGATTAACTGACCATTTTAAACACTTAGGAAGCCTGTTCAGGTGTTTTGTGTTGATCTAATTTTCTGAGATAATGACTTTTGGGTTTTCATTGGCTGTAAGCGATAATCATTTACATTAAAAGAAATACACTCTTGAAATAAATCACTCTATTTGTAATGAATCTATATAATATATGCGTTTCACTTTTTGTATTGAATTGCTGAAATAAATTACATTTTTGATGATATTCTAATTTACTGAGATACACCTGTATGTCCTTGTTTAACTGGTTATGCTTTGTTGTCTCGGCAGGTTTTAAATGCGTGGAAAGAACTGGGTGTCAATACTAAAGGTGATATGGCCTGGAAGCCGTTGATTTAACACAATGAATGTGTGCATTCTATAACAGTTTAAGACGTTTTTCTATTTTTTATTTTTTTATTGTATGTATCCATTGCAGCCATAATGTAAAAGTAATAAATAAATGTCATAAATCCAATATCATTACAATAAACTAGTAGCTGAGTCTTTCCATTTCAAAAGTGGATCTCTTTTTAGATTTTTAAAACATCTAAGCATCCCCATGGCCAACTACTACTGATGTGACTAACTACATAAATGCTCACATTACAATGTCCTAGGGATACGTCTTTGAAGCATTTGTGTTACTTCGAAGTTTAGAATTTGTATAATTTCTAATATCATTAACTATTTTTCTGGCTTTTCTGGTTCAAGGACTGGTTTTGAAGGCGAAGAGTGTCTAAGGCACAATAATATATGTCAGGGTTTGGACCCAATAATGGGACATAAATTTTTTTTCACCTACTGGGCACTGGGGGTGAAAATCACTTGAAGTGGAGCTCTGTGTAAGGGTGTGAGTGGGTGAGGAGAAATATAGGGGGAGAGGAAGATAGGAGGAAAAGGGGATAGGGAAAGAGGGGGGATAGAGAGTAGAAGGGGAGAAAGAGGGAAGGAGGAGACTTAGAGAGAAGAAAAGAGTAACAAAGGGATAGGGCGGGCTTAGCCCGAGAAAAGGAAGACAAAAGGGGTAGAGGGAAAGTCCAAATAGAAGACTTATAATACACTAGTTTTATAGATTATATGTAATACATCATGTGTGTTTGGTATTATTAGTGTAATAACATTTCATTTGTGCTTTGAAAGTTTTGTGAACCCTTTAGAATTTTCTATATTCTACATACATATAACCAAAATCATCATCAGATTTTCACACAAGTCCTAAAAGTATATCAAGGAACCCAGTTAACAAATGAGACCCAATTGTACTTGGTATTTTATTTATTGAGGAAATGAATCCAAGATTAACATATAGTGAGTGGCCAAAAAGTATGTGAACCTGTTGGATTAGCAGTTAATTTGAAGGTGAAATTAGAGTCAAGTTTTTCAATCATGAGTTTTGACCATCGGTTGCGAGGGGCACCCTGTTTATTAAAGAACAGGGATCTATCAAAGTCTGTTCTTCACAACACGTTTTGTGAAGTGTATCATCGCACTAACAAAGGAGATTTCTGAGGACCTCAAGAAATAGAGTTTGTTGATGACCATCAGCTGAGAAAGATTATAAAACCATCTCTAAAGAGTTTGGTCTCCACCAATCCACCATCAGACAGATGTGTACAATGGAAATTCCAAGACCATTGTTACCCTCCCCAGGAGGGGTTCAACCAACAAAGATCACTTCCAGCGCAGGTGCGAATAGTCGGCGAGATCACCTGGACCCAGGGGTAATTTCTAAGCAACTGTAGTCTCTCTCACATTGGCTAAGGTTTAATGTCCATGAGTTCACCATCATAAGAACACTGAAACACAATGGTGTGCTGGCAAGGGTGCAAGGAGAAGGTCCACTGCCTCGCCAAAAAAGAACATTGCCTGCTCGTCTGCAGTTTGCTACAGATCACATGGACAAGCCAGAAGGCTAATGGAAGAATGTTTTGTTGGAAGGATGAAACCAAAAGACATTTTACTTTAAAAAGACAAAGCATTATGTTTTAGAAAAAGGAAAACACCTGCAATTCCAGCATAAGGGGAAACCCTTATCCCATCTGTGAAACAGGGTTGGTGGTAGTATCATGGTTTGGGGTCTGTTTTGCTGCCTCGGACCAGACGTCTTGCCATCCTTGATGGAACATGAATTCTGAAATTAATCAGAGAATTCCTAACTCGGTTCGCCACCCCCACACCCCCCTCTCACCCGCGTCCCGTCCTGGTCCGGTCTGCTCTGGGTCGCCGGTCTTCACCAATCTCAAGCCCGGCTCGACTGAGAGGGGCTTCGTGCGGCGTCCGGACTGCTCCTGCTCTCGATGGTGCCGGAGCTGTACCAACCGTCTCCGCCAGAAGTGGTCAATTTCCCGGTACCTGTCGTGCGAGAGCGGCACTGAAGGAGTATCGAGTGGGATCCAGCGTGCGCAGCATGTCGGGGGTGGCCTGTGTCGCGGGGACTCCACCCACCGTGAGTGTGATTGCAGCAATCACATGTACGTCCAGGTGGCGGGGGGGCTGTCTGGGGACCAAGAAGACTGTACGAAACCACATAAAAAACAAACAGGTACAGCCTACACATGAAGATAAAGCATAGAAAACCTCAACGATACACAATACACTACCGTAATCCAAAATTGGTTGAAACCAACACATGAAGGAAAACCCCACCAACATCCCAAGGAAGCTTTCGTATGAAATCGAAAATTCCTCCTACTGTGTGCAGACTGATCAACATTACAAAAAGTTAGTTCATTTATTGCGCACTCACACCACATACGAAAACCAGGTTCACATCTTTTCCCCACCATTAATATGTATTATTGGAATTTTCCTCAATAAATAAATGACCTAGTATAATATCTTTTTTCTCATTGTTTACCTATTCTCTTTATCCTACTTTTCGGCCTTATGTGAAAATCGACATGTTTTTGTTACGTTCCCACTATTAAAAACGATGACTACCTTAAAACAAAATATAAAGGATTGGACCCAAGTGCAGTTAGCTCCAGAGGTAGTTATAACAAAAATATCAATAAACTCCATGAAATAAACAAACATAAAGAAAATAATAAACGATAAAACTAAATAAAAGAAAGTGCACGGCGTAAGCGTACAGTGCCGCTATTTACAATGTTGCTCTTATGACGTGCGGGTCTGCGCATTGTCGCAGTGCGCAGAATCCCGCGGCGGAGCTTCCTCTTGTCGCGTGTCCACACAAAAATTAATTCGTCGTGCCTGCAGCTGTGTGCATGGACTCAGGATCGAAGGAGGATGGAGTTTATAAAGCACTGCTCATCTCTTCAAGGCACGATAAAAGGTGTTCCCCGATTCGCGGCGAGGGTGGTGCAAGCGTTGTAGAAATGGAGACAACAGGCGGGCTAAGCTTGACAACAGCCAGAGGAGCCCGGACAATAAATAAAATTAAAAATAAACTAGTAGATCGTAGACCGCTACCCTATCGTAAGGGGCGTCTAAGACTACTTAGCGGCTCGCCGCTCTAAGCAGCCCCCCACGTTCTGCCTGACCTTGGCCGCCAGCAGACGTACCGCTGTCCCTCCAAAAAATATAATTGCAAACAGAATCGGGCACTAAGGTTTCCTTAATTCCGATAACGGCCTTTAATGGCAAGCCGGAGCTTGCGCGTTCTGCAGCCCGGAGTATGTCAGTAGTGAAATGCGCAATGAGTAATGCATGTCAGTACACCGGTGAGCGCATCAAAGTTTGCTTATATTTTTTAGTGCTGCACAACAGTGCAACTTCGTGGGATCCACTTGTACTTATGAAAATAGAGCCACGGGAATGGGATAAGCACACGAGTGATGAGGCGATGCGGCGCTGCTCCACCGCACTAAACAGGGTTAACTACTGGGCCCACCCTGATAGTTTTTGGTCATATTTATGCAGAATAGACCACACAATTCTAAAAGGTCACAAACTTAAATCAAGCACCACTGTTTCTGGTCTGAAGAGACCTTGCATTGCTGGCTTGCTTCATATCCTTTAACCACCCTAAACTACTACAGGGTTAGTTCTGCTGGTGGTTCTGCAGCAGAGGTGGTTCTGCAGAGGTGGTTCTGCAGCATTGGCCCAAGACCCACAGCTGAAAGAGGGTATTGTAGGCTTGGCCTCAGAGTTAGTGTAATGGTGTTGTGGGCAGACCCGCACAGAGCCTGTGATGCTCTGCTGAGGATATTCTATAAATATTACACCCAGTGAAATGCAGTGAGATTGTGTTTGGTGCTCACTGAGATACTGTGAATGGGATTAGATCTAAAGATCTTCGGTTAATGGCACGTGTGCAGAACCAGATAGCCACTCCACTGCTGCAGTGAGAATGGGGAGGACTGTAAAATGAAAATGACAAAACAACTGTGACAAAACTTCGCACTCACAGGAATTACACAATCTCAACAAACGGCAGCTGGAATCAAGCAATTCTCTTACCTGGGACTTCTCTCCCTCCCATACAGGACATTGCGAAAAGTCGCTGTCTGTCCAGAGCTCTTAACATAGTCAGAGACCCCTCCCACCCCCATGATAGACGGTTCACACTGCTGGCCTCTGGAAAAAGGTTTCGTAGTCTCCAATGCAGAACAGCTAGGTTCACAAACAGCTTCTTTCCACATGCCATAAGACTGTTGAACTTGAAATAAAAATGTTGCTCCATTTCACTTTTTTCGTGCAATTCAACATTGTTGATTTCTCCATACTTTGGAGCTTCAGTGCAATATATTGTAAATATCAGTGTATATACATACTTTTTTACATATTAATATACTTATTATATTGTGATACATTTTGCACTATATTGTATATACACTGCTCAAAAAAATAAAGAGAACACTTAAACAACACAATATAACTCCAAGTAAATCAAACTTCTGTGAAATCAAACTGTCCACTTAAGAAGCAACACTGATTGACAATCAATTTCACATGCTGTTGTGCAAATGGAATAGACAACAGGTGGAAATTATTGTCAATGAGCAAGACACACTCAATAAAAGAGTGGTTCTGCAGGTGGGGACTACAGACCACTTCTCAGTACCTATGCTTTCTGGCTGATGTTTTGGTCACTTTTGAATGTTGGTGGTGCTTTCACACTCATGGTAGCATGAGATGGACTCTACAACCCATACAAGTGGCTCAGGTAGTGCAGCTCATACATGATGGCACATCACTGCAAGCTGTGGCAAGAAGGTTTGCTGTGTCTGTCAGCGTAGTGTCCAGAGGCTGGAGGCGCTACCAGGAGACAGGCCAGTACACCAGGAGACGTGGAGGAAGGCTGTAGGAGGGCAAAACCAGCAGCATGACTGCTACCTCCGCCTTTGTGCAAGGAGGAACAGGAGGAGGCACTGCCAGAGCCCTGCAAAATGACATCCAGCAGGCCACAAATGTGCATTGTCGGCACAAACGGTTTAGAACCCGACTCCATGATGATAGTATAAGGGCCCATGTTCCACAGATGGGAGTTGTGCTCACACCCAACACCATGCAGGACGCTTTGGCATTTGCCAGAGAACACCAGGATTGGCAATTCGATCACTGGCGCCCTGTGCTTTTTCACAGATGAAAGCAGGTTTCACACTGAGCACGTGACAGATTGTGACATATCTGGAGAACGGCCGTGGGAGCGATCTGCTGCTGCAACATCCTTCAGCATTATTGGTTTGGCCAGTGGTCAGTAATGGTGTGGGGGGGCATTTCTTGGAGGGCCGCACAGCCCTTCCAATTTAGGTACCGAGTGAGACCTTAGACCCCTTGTGAGACCATATGCTGGTGGGTTGGCCCTGGGTTCCTCCTATTGCGGACAATGCCTAGACCCTCATGTGGCTGGAAGTGTTGTCGCAGTTCTTGCAAGATAAGA
This sequence comes from Ancistrus triradiatus, assembly GCA_025084515.1. Classification (NCBI taxonomy): domain Eukaryota; kingdom Metazoa; phylum Chordata; class Actinopteri; order Siluriformes; family Loricariidae; genus Ancistrus; species Ancistrus triradiatus. The sequence goes on from JAJAGP010002208.1 coordinate 46,894, forward strand.
ATTGAAGCTATGGACTGGCCCTCCCATTCCCCAGACCTGAAATCCTATTGAAGCACTCTGGGACATCATGTCTTGCCCATCCACCAACGTCACGTTGCACCACAGCTGCCAGGAGTTTGGCGGATGCTTTTAGTCCAGGTCTGGGAGGAGATCCCTCAGGGGACCATCCCCCTCATCGATCCTGCCCAGGCGTTTGTAGGGGGGGGGAGTTCCAGACAGGCACATGGAGGCCACAACAATAACTGTAAGCCTCATTTTGACTTCTTTTTAAGGACATTACATCAAAGTTTTGAAATCATCTGTAGTGTGTTTTCCACAAATCCAGGCTCCATTGGTTCATAAATTTGATTTCCATTGATGATTTTTGTGTGATTTTGTTGTCAGCACATTCAACTTTGTACAGAACAAAGTATTCAATGAGAATATTTCATTCATTCAGATCTAGGATGTGTTATGAGTGTTCCCTTTATTTTTTTGAGCAGTGTATAATACTATATTAATGCTGCGAACTCTCATAACTACCTCGAGCCAAGGCAACGACATTTCGTTCTTATGAGCAATTTGAATGACAATAAAAAATCGGTCTGTCTGTCTGTTAAACAATGATCAAAAAGAAACCAAATACTTAAATTCGTTTCAAGTGTTTCAAGTGTCTGAGTTCTAAGCTTACGATGCGAATATAAACTACACTTTTTCAGTAACTACTTTTCTGAATTCCGTATGAGTGCTGTAATAATCAGCTTTACGCTGTTCTAATACGATGTTCTAACTTCTCAAAAACTTAATAATAAAAGCTCAAAGCAGCTATATGCTTTGTAACACAGTTGGTGTCAATGAGCGTGATTAGCTACGGAGCTTTGGGAGCGTGCAGAGGTCCGAGAACGCACGTTCATGCGCTGATTTGGTACGTGACGCAGACGCTTGGAGCTATCTGGCCAAAGCTTAAAGTTACAGGTAGAACTCCAGCCAGAAACAAGGGAAGGAAATGTTATTTTAATGGTGGCTTAGCAGTTAGTCTACTGTGGACTTGAAGGTCCAGTGTTAAAATATGGCCTCTGCCAAGCTACAACTGTTGGCTACTCGAGCAAGACTGGATTTGTCTTTTTGAATTAAATTGACAACAATAAACAAATAAGTTAAAGCTAGTCCATACGTGTGCCAGTAGTTGCCTGTTTGGTTAATATATTTACTCTTTATAAACCACGCCAACTTTACATATTCCAGTGACATTATAAAATGTGGAGTACTGTTTTCAAACAGTTCCACAACGTTCAGCAGACTTGTACGCACATCTAATATGTTTATTCATTTTTTAATTAACGCATTTGGAGCTTTCTCAGTGATTCATTGGTTGTTTCTATTTTTACTAATTGTCTTGTTAGACCAGTTCAGGTCAGATGTAATCAAGGGCAGAACTTTATGTCCCTTTACATTCAACAACCACGGACAACGCCACTGACAGAGAATCTGACTCTCATAAAGCAGGACTTAAAAGACATGCTTGAATTTCCCACTGTCTAAAATGCAGTGAAGAAATGGTAGTTATTGGGAACTAAATATTGACTGGGCACTTATGGTGCAGTGGTTTAATATGCTATCCCACCATCGCAAGTACCTGGGTTCAAGTCCCTGTGGTGCCTTCCAGCCAGGTTGGTATTAAATGCAATTAGAACTGGCTATGTCTGAGGAAAGTGAGGCTGGTTAGGTTATCATTCAGTGCTGCAAAAGTCACCCCTCCTCAAGTCTTGCAACATACTGGTGACCTGCCCTGTATTCTCCATGAAGAGGCGCCAGACCCTGCGTGACCATGTCCAGTAGAAGTCATTTAAAGAATTATAGGATGCATCAAACTTCACGATGATACATAAAGCTTCAAAAAAATGATTGACTGGTCACTCTAAATTGGCCCATGACTAGCATGTTGTAACCTTGTGTCTGTCATGAATATAGCCTTTGATGCTGACGCAATGTTACATGAACTAGTAAACCAATCAGCATTTTGTTATTTACTCCACACCCTGATAGAAACTGGATTATTAGACCAAACCCATGTCTGAAAGCAAACAACAAGTGATACAATTAAGGATGACAGGAAAATGACAGCATCGACTAGTCCATCTATTTTTAGTTCATTACCTCACATTGTAAAATATAATTATAATTCAGTCTTCTTAAAAATGAAGCAACAGGCAGCAATGACTCTTTAAGCTGCATTCACTTATTTGTCAATTTTTGGATTGTCATGAAATACCCAGAGGGAACTTATGCAGACACAGGGAGGATATGCTAAATTCATACAGGACTCAGGGCCCTTGAGCTGTGAGACACCAACACTACCAGCACTTTTACAGTTTGAATTGAACTTTTATTTTAATGAAAATTTTTTTCTTCATTTTATTTAAGAAGCATTTCTAAAGCGTTTACTCACACAATAATTGACCTGTGTTTAACTTTGACCTGTTATGCTGAAGCAAGAAGGAAAAATAATAAACAGACTTCCTGCTTGCTTCTCTTTAGTGATGGTATTACTTACCAACTAAGATAATTTGTTGTTAATTGGAGCCCCATAATTGGTTCAGAACAAAACAAGGGTTATTTCCTGACTGAACTGGGACTTGCCAGTGATGTCATGAGTGTAAATTGGGAAGAGTCTCATTAAGACATTATATATTTAAGTGTGTAGAGAGGCAAGAGTGAAAATCACAAGAAATCAGTTTACTTGAACAGTCAGAGCTTTCACTGTAAATATGCTGAGATTTGAACATGTGGTTGTGATTTTGCTCCTATACGTAAAAGGTAAGCCTATGATTTATTAGTTATAAAATTTACATTTTTTTCCTTTACTTCCAGTACTATTATATAATGTGTGCTTAAAGCTTGGACATAGAAGTAAGATGATTTTTCAGGTAAATGAAAGTAATCATGTACTTTTGCTGCACTATGTTAAAGGCTTCCTGTCTTTTCATTTTAGTTTCAGTAGCTAAGATTTAGTTATGGTGATATGTCAAGTAAAAATGCAGTACTTCATTTATATTTAATGCATTACAGTAGTTTTAATACAATATTGTATTACTTTTCTGATTAATGGCTTACTGAATACATTTTATCAGTGAACATAGCATTTAGTAGTAATATCATTTATGTAATCTCTCTATTTGCAGGTTCCCTTTCGCAGCTTGATGGTAAGAACTTCTCTGAATCTCTTTCAGTAACTTTTTGTCCTGCTTTGTCAAATTAGAAAATACAGTTTACTAAGTTGATCCTGGGTTGTAACAGATTTTTATCCATTTTCCAGTCTGTGGGCGAAGAGCTTTAACAACTCGTATTGTGGGTGGTCAGAATGCCCTGGCAGGGGCATGGCCATGGCAAGTTAGTATACAAATCAATGGCTACCACTTCTGTGGAGGAACACTGATCAACAAATACTGGATTGTGACAGCAGCCCACTGTGCCATCAGGTTTACACACCAAAACATTAATTCATAAGACACTATACTATACTGAAACCTCCAGACTTGTGACTAATGTGTTTTTTCTTTTTCTCTCTAGCACTTCAGGCCTAGTCGTGCATTTGGGGAAACTAACTCTGCAAGGCTCTAATCCGCATCAGATCTCCAGAGGTGTTACTTGGTTGGTCCGTCATCCAAGTTACAACAGCAGCACTCAGAACAATGACATTGCCCTTCTTAAACTGAATGCTTCTGTTACCTTCACAAAGTACATCAGCCCTGTGTGTCTCGCTGCTGAAGACAGCAGTATTGCTGAAGGCACCAAGAGCTGGATCACAGGCTGGGGAGACATTGATAATGAAGGTAAAGCACATTCATTCATATAGACAAACATACATAATACAGAAGCAGTATTATGTAACATACTTCACATATGCTTGTTCTGACAAATGTTGCAAGCGTAGCATGAATATAAAAAATAGGCAATTGACCACTTTAGATCTTAGAGGGCTTTTTTTGTTCTTGTATAGAATATGCAAGAGTACAAGTCTTAAGTGATTTCAATGTGGTGGCAGGTAAGATAGTAAACAGAAAATACTTTGTAATCCTTTACTAGAAAACACACTCTGAGTATATTTTGTTAACCAGTTTATAGTTCTATATGGGAAATTGAGATATTAAATTGTTTTGTTTAGAGTTTCATTTCACAAGTCATTTGGGCATCCTCAGGTAACCTCGTCTCAACAGTGAGCTTGCTTAAACCTTAAGTTTGGAGTCAAGGGGTGTAACTGATTCCTTTGCAGTCTTTTCATGCACGCAGCTGGCAACCAGTTACTTCTCATTATTAGCAAGAAACACAAGTAAAAAATCTTAATAAAAACAACAAAACAAAAATTTATAATAATAATTTCATGCATAGTATGGGCACAAATGAAACCTTTAAATTAATGCTGAGCAAATGTACTGTCATATTTATAGTAATGATAATAAAAGTAGAACGGTAGTGTGTAGACTAGTGTGTAAAAAATATAATAATATGCTGTTCATGAGAAGAAATGTTTTGACTGATGTTAATCCTACTAGTAGTTACACAATACTGTGTAGATTCATATCTGATGTGTAATATATTAGTGCAAACCATGATTAACAGTTATGTAAGCCAATTACACCATATAGATAAAAAGTTCGTGGACACTTAAAAATACATCTTAAAACAAGGATGTTAGTATGGAAATTATATTTGCTTGGCTACAATAACATTCATTCTCCTTTCCACTAGATTTTGGATCAGGATTGTGAGAATAGGTACTGATGTGGTAAAATAAGGCCTAACTTACTTTGTGGCATTCTAATTCATCTCAAAGTTGTCTGAAGAAGTTAAGGTTAGGACTCCCTTGCAAGCCAGCCAAATACCTCATCAAAGTTGGTAAACCCTTTGTTTATGGACCATGTTTTAGGATGATTTGTTGGAGATGTGAAAACCCATGAAAGTGTCAATTTAAGGGTCATTGTGGTTCAGTACCACCCATTCTACTCTCACCGTTTGTCTATAGAGAGTCCATTTCTGTCTATTATTAAGCTTTTAACAGCGAGTGTGCATGAAATCACAAAGATCAATAATTTGAAGGGGTGTCTACATACTTTAGCCCATATAGTGTACAGTATTTAGGACTTTTGTCCTTTAAGGTAGGAGCTTGAAAGCATTGAAATGAGTCAGAGAATATAAAGAGGAACTGAAATTCAAGAAATGGGATGCACCCCAAGTGGACCTGTAAGGGGTTAATATTTTAACTTAATTCATTAGTTAAGGATATTGATTTTAATGTCAAGTTGCTTCCTGAACTGGTGACTTCTCAGTGGTGCTGAATGAGCGTTTTGGGTTTAGAGCAAATTAAAGTACAGCAAATAGTAGGAATTAAACATTTAGCATTTTGAAATCAGCTTTATAATTAATTCTCATAATTCTCTTCTTTCCTCTTAATTTTCTCTGCATCTCTCTGTCTCTCACTCTCTCTCTCACTCTCTTGTTTGTTCGTGTAGTGGGACTACCTAATCCTGGTGTGTTGCAGCAGGCAGTAGTACCCACTGTTAATAGTATCCAGTGCGATACTCTACTGGGACCTGGAGTCATTAAAAAAAGCATGATTTGTGCTGGTTTACTGGAAGGAGGCAAGGACACCTGCCAGGTAAACATACAGTCTTGCATACACAAAATAAACATGTATAATACATCCACATTTAAAGTTTTTTTTTCATAATTTTTTTTTCTCTCTCTCTTGTAAGGGTGACTCTGGTGGTCCTTTGGTGATTAAGCAGAATGGAGTTTGGGTTCAAGGTGGTATCACTAGCTGGGGTATAGATTGTGGGCAGCCCAATTTACCCGGTGTGTACACCAAGGTGTCCCAGTACGAGAGTTGGATATCAGGCATTATCAAACAAAACAAGCCCGGCTTTGTTAAGCTTCAAACTGTTAAGACAAAGTAATCTGTTCATACACACATCAATGTCCACACATAAGTGTGCCAATTACTGCAGTATTATCAGGTGAAATGTCTGGATTTAACACCCTTGCTTTAGTATGTCTCTGTATTCTCTTCTGTTTTCTTTGTAAATCGTAACACATTGAGTTTTTGTTTGTTTATTTATTAGTTCTACTTAAAGTTGTGTCCGTGTCAATGGCTATATTCACAGCAGACATAAGATTATACCAATTCAGAGTGACCAGTCATCCTAATGCATGTCTTTTGAATGTGGGAGGAAACCGGAGCACCCATGTGGACATGGGAGGACATGCAAACTCCACAGAGGCAGAGTCCTGGGTTGGGATCAAACAATCAAACAGAGCAATACAGTGAAATTACTGACAATAGTACTGCAATGGAAATGGAAGCATTTAGCAAATATAATTAATTAGTAGTTAACCCTGTAAAACCTGTTTATTTTTATTCATACATATTTCTATTGTATATTGTTTGCATTTAAAATTTGTTTCATAATGTCATGAAAGACAATGTATTTAAAACAGCACCAATGATGCTAATGTATACATGTAGGCTACACCAGAATTATGAACATAATGCACTATAAAGATTAAACTCTTAATTGCTTGTGTGATTCAATTCTGAACCTGTTTGACAGTTTGGGATCAGTTACATTTTGTAAAAGTAAATGAGCCCTTTGGCCATTTAAAAATGTTTTTCTTTACTCCAGCTGACATAACTAAAAATGTCTGTACTACATAAAGCTCAAACGAATAAAATAATCTATCTCCATTAGAAATATAGTCATTAAAGCACAGCTTAACATTAAAATAGAATTAGCTCTGTATGACAGTTATTTCATCCAAAAGAAGAAGATTAAGCACTGTTATTAAAATGAAACCACAGAAAAACAGTTAGGATTTGCCATAATATATCAGAAAAGCCTTCATGTAGTGAAGTGAGCACAAGTGAAAACTGCTCTCAGAGGTCTATGCTGCCTTTATATAAAGTATGTTTATGAAGGATGACCATATTTTGATTTTCAAAAAAGGTAGGATGGTGGCTTGGGGCATTGGGTTTCACCCAGTCTCACAAAATAGAATTTGATCCTGGGCTCTCAGGGCTACTAGACTTGCTGTCTGCCACTGCACCCCTTTTCAGCATAGGGCAGTGTTAGTATGGGAAGGGCTATATGAGGGGGCTGTGAAAAAGGTGGAAAAACTAAAATAATTGGATCTCAGCAGGGTGCAGCTCCTAAAGACTAAGTGCCGCCAGTTAAGGCTGAATGCCACGCTGTGGTTTCTGGGCTAGGTAGTTCACAAACATATTACAAGCTTCTATAACCTTCTGCTGCCCTCTCTAGTCAGAGGCAGCAGTGCTGAGCTGGCTTGAAAATTATTTAGGCTTCTTTAACAGAAGAAACCAGCACAGCAGCATGTGCACCTGCTAGTCAATAAACATACGCTTTTGACTTCTGAATGCTGTGCAATATGAGGGGCATCTATTGGTCATATGCTGATACTACTTTCATAGTGTTTGTGGCGAAAAGATCACCGTCTCCACCATAGACTCTATGGGTGAATCCCATTTCAGGGGCTGCGTCCTTCGAAGGCTGCATTTGAAGACCGATTGCGTCATAGCGGCGTGCCTAGGCTGTCCCATTCCGAAGGCTCCTTCGTATGCGGCCGACAAATGCGGCCTTCTTTTCCCTGAAAACGAAGGATACATCTGATGTATCCTTCACGACCTACCATATCCCGAGGTGCATTGCGCATGAGGGGAACTTAGGGATATCGGAACGGTTGGCTGAGGAATATACGTTATTTAAATGTAAGGATTTAAAAACTCGAATAGGTAAATGTTAAAAAGCAAAAGCGCAACATTTTTTTGTTTTGTTTTAGGGAGGAAGGGACAAACGGAGACCTTTATTAAACTGCTTGAGGGAAAATAAATGCCAGCGCCTGCAGTGAAGCGTCTCCTCCAGTAATTGAAAAACCAAAAACAGCATATAAACTAAACTCAAAATTTCTGGCTGCATTATTATAACGATTATTGCTGTTTTGTGATACGGTCCGGGCGGGTGGTTCTGTGACACAGACAGGAAATCCAATGCAGAGTAGACCATCTCATATTGGTTTGGTCTTCGTTGCGGTCTACCCAGCCTTCCAAGCACAAACCTTCATAGACCGCGTAGACCGCGTCCTTCGAAGGATGCAGCCCCTGAAATGGGATTCACCCAACATATATTGGACTGTACGTCAGCAGATGAAAACTGAAGCCACTTTATGTCTGATGCCCTCTAGTGACTGGCTGCAGTACAACTTTTAACCCCTCCCATTCTCATGTAAGTGAACGCCCAGGAGGCAAGTTTTCATTTCAAATAACACATCTGGCGATTTTTTCTGGCAACTGTATTCTGTCAATTCTATAAGCTACCATCACGTTAGTATCTCTCCCAGTATTTTTCTTTAAGATGAATGGGTTTTATGGAAGTTATTTGGTGGTATTTAAAGGGGTGTGGTGTCTAGACAGGAGTTTTATTTACATATAAACACAGTTCAGTTCAGCAGAATATATGTATATACAGCAATGTATATCAAAATTTTGAGAAAGGGCATAGTTTGGCTAACTTGTGCCATGCTGTGTGATGAAATTCAACAAAAAAAGGAGAAACTGGGAAGACATGGAGAATTTGTCCATTTTACAGAGAGAGTTGGAGGAAACCTATAGCTTTAGCGCACATATGTAGGGCTATGCAAAACATTTTCAACTCGCTCTGTGTATGTCCTGTGACTCAGACTGTTTGGTTTTCCAGCTGAGAATAAGGAGGTTGGGACCTACCCTGGCAGTGGCTTGCATCCTACCTGGGTGGATGATCTTATCATTTATCATGGAGAGGCTCTGTATCTGCACCACGTGCTTTTACAATTGGAGTTCCACAAATCTCAGTTCTGGGACCTCTTCTTTTCTCTCTCTACACTCATTCTCTTGGTGAAGTCATAACCTCTCATGGCTTCTCCTATCACTGTTATGCTGATGATACTCTGCTCATTTTCTATTTTGATCCAACAGATGTGCAAGTCTCCACACGTATCTCTACATGTTTGGAGAGCATCTCATTGTGGATGTCAGCTCATCATTTGTAGCTAAACCACAGCAAAACAGAACTGCTTTTCATTCCTGCAGAGGGGTCCCCTTATCAAGATCTTGCCATCTCCCAGGTGAACTCCTCCATCACACCTTTTGAGAATGCAAGAAACCTTGGAGTTATCTTTGATAGCCAACTGAGCTTCTCTGCTCATATTTCCAAACTGACCCAGTCATGCAGGTACCTTCTCCACAATATCAGGAGAATCCTACCCTTCCTCTCCAGAGAAGCCACCCAAGTGCTTGTCCAGTAACTTGTTATAACAAAACTAGATTACTGCAATGATCTTCTGGCTGGTTTTCCAATGCATACAATCAGACCCCTGCAACTGATTCAGAATGCAGCGGCTCGTCTGGTTTTCAATCTAAACAGGTTTTCTCATGTCACCCCATTGCTGCGTTCACTTCACTGGCTCCCTGTAGCTGCCTGCATCAGATAGAAAACCTTGATGCTCACCTACAAAGCCAAAAATGGCACAGCACCATCTTACCTAAAAGCTCTGATCAAACCACATTCTGTACCTCGCACCCTCCGAGATACGAGCTTGGCCCGATTGGATCCTCCACATAAGATTAAAGGAAGACAAGCTTCAAGACTCTTCTCTGTCCTGGCACCCAGGTGGTGGAATGAACTTCCACTGGATGTCTGAATGGCTGAGTCTCTTGCTGTCTTCAAGAGGCGACTAAAGACTCACCTCTTCACCCAGCACTTAAGTGAATAAAACTGCATAAAACTGCATATCCTCCTTTAAAAAACAACAACAAAAAAAATTCTCCACACCAGATACAAGCAGGTTGTAGTTGGATTGTTTACTTGTACTAATATGAGGTTCTGTGTCCTAGGAAGATTACAAAGCACTTCTGTAAGTCGCTCTGGATAAGGGCATCTGCTAAATGCTGTAAATGTAAATGTAAATGTAAATATATTATGTGTATAATTTAAATTAGTAAATGAATTGCTATTGTGGATTAAATCCACTCTGTATCTGATCTTCTGATTGACACATACAACTGTAACAACAGAATGTTCACAAAAATGGCTAAAGGGGTATAAACAGTACTGTGCAAAAAGTCTTAGGTCACCATTACATTATTTGTTGTTTTAGCAATGTTACAATTACACAATATATAATTTTTTCTCAGGCCCTCTATTAAGAAACAAAGAGAAAATACAGGAACTTTGTACAATATATCAAAAACCCCACTATTTTCAGAATAAAATGGCTTCTGCAGTCAAATGTCAGTAGCATGACCTACCTAAAAAAGTGGACTTATATATACTTGTTACGGTTCACTGTATTAAAAAACAGTCAAACTGCAAAAATAAATTGCACTTAGCTACAGATGGAAATGATAAACCAAAATCACCAAGTGGCTGAGAATGGAACCCTAGGCAGACGTGTCGGTAATGGCTGTTTAAACCGAACGCGCCACTCAGCAACTGAAGGAAAAGAAACGAAAACCTAACATTAGCGTCGACTAGCCCTGTACCTGAGCACATTAGCTCCATATCTGAGCCTGCAATGTCTCTAAGCAAAACCTATGAGCCAGTAGCGCTGATCCTGGCACTAAGGACATTTACGCCGGGAATGTCAGTGCCAGTGCCAGCACCAAGGATGTCAGCACCAGTGCCATCGGCAAGGATGCCAGCGCCAGTGCCAGCGCCGACAATGTCAGCACCAGTGCCAGCACCAAGGACGTTAGTGCCAGTGCCAGTGCCGAGAACATCAGCGCCTGTACCCGTGCCGAGGACGTTAGTGCCAGTGCCAGCGCCGAGAACGTCGGTGCCAGAGGTCGTTTGTTCCAGTGAGGCCTGCCCATAGGCCATTTGCTCCAGTGAGGCCTGCCCAGAGGCCGTTTGCACCAGTGAGGCCTGCCCAGAGACTGGTTGCTCCCGTGAGGCCTATCCAGAGGCCGTTTTCTTCAGTGAGGCTCGCCCAGAGACCGTTTTCTCCAGTGAGGCCTGTCCAGAGGTTGGTTGGACTTGCCCTGAGGCCACCCGCTCTTATGAGGTCTTCTCGGATACGACTGGAGAGCACGCGAACAAGTTAGCATGAGCATCAGTTGTTATGGACTATTTAAGTGGGACTCCAGCCCATGCATGTCGCAGATTATTTTCTGTGTTTCTCTGTTTTCGGCCCTCTCTGGATTTGTCATGCTGACTTGTGTTTACGCTCCTGGTTCCTTGTGTTTGCTACCTCGCTTCGGTACCTCTTGCACTTTCACTCCGGTTTGCTCTAACTCTTCGCGTTGTTGCGGTAAGCTCGCATTTATAGCTCTTTTGTCTGTTTAGCGCTCGATTCCGTTGCTTATGCTCTTTGTTTTGTTCATCGCATTGCCATTCTACCACGTATTCCTTAGTTGCTTTGCTTTATGTTTATATTATGTTTTTGCTTCTTTTGTTTAATAAATATCTTTAATTATATTTATATATATTATAGTCGTACAGTTAATCTTTTAAAAACCACAAAACGTGTGTGAAATGACGTGGGTGAAATGGGCACTTATGTGTACAGTACAGAATGCTTATTTTCATAATCATCAACTTAAAGATGAACACTGAACTGTTTCACCAAGTGTTCTTGAGTCATGATTAATTTCTATTTGTCATTTTGGGACATAAGTGCCATCCCATTATGGAATAATATCCTCTTCAATAATGAATTTGCTTTTCTTCAGTTTGTTCTTACCTACTGTAATTCTGCCCCTAGGCCCTGATTAACTAGTAAACAATACCTATTTGTGAGCTTTAAATTATTGTGCAGTTGAGAACACTTACGGATTTACAAACATAACGTGATAATCATGTTTTAGCTAGAGCTAGTTGCTTCTTTAATTAGCGTGCTGAGATAAGGGCTCAATGTATGTTATAGAAAAACACCATGGAGACTGCAGTGTTCTTGTAGTGTGATTAAACTTAACTGATTTTGCTTAAGGAATTTATGCAATGAGTGAAATAGCAATTCTCAAACATTATAGACATTCTCATCTGTATAATTTATTCAGAGGTCTCTTATTCTGCCCATTACCTGTGTCATTCAGTAACATTTCAGTATAGTTGCATGTCCAAAAATGAATAGTGAACAGAATAAATACAGAAGATGAACTGGCTTTTCCAGACAGAAGACAACACATACAGTGGGGCAAAAAAGTATTTAGTCAGCTACTGATTGTGCAAGTTCTCCTACTTAGAAAGATGTGAGAGGTCTGTAATTTTCATCAAAGGTACACTTCAACTATGAGAGACAAAATGAGAACAAAAATCCAGGAAATCACATTGTAGAATTTTTAAAGAATTTAATCGTAAATCATGGTGGAAAATAAGTATATGGTCACCCACAGGTCACAGACCTGTAACTTATTCTTTAGGAAGCTCTTCTGTCCTCCACTCCTTACCTGTATTAATGACACCTGTTTGATCCCATTATCTGTACAAAAGACACCTGTCCACAGCCTCAAACAGTCAGACTCCAAACTCAACCATGGCCAAGATGAAAGAGCAGCAGGCTGGGAAGAGTGCATCTACAATAGGCAAACCGGTTGGTGTGAATAAATCAACTGTGGGAGCAATTGTAAGAAAATGGAAGACATATAATTGATAATTGATAATTGATAATCTCCCTCGATCTGGGGCTCCACACAAGATCTCATCCCGTGGGATAAAAATGATCATGAGAACAGTGAGCAAAAATCCCAGAACTACACGGAGGGACCTGATGAATGACCTGCAGAGAGCTGGGACCAAAGTAACAAGGCTACCAACAGTAACACACTATGCCGAGAGGGACTCATCCTGCAGTGCCAGGCGTGTCCCCCTTGCTTAAACCAGTACATGTTTAGGCCCGTCTGAAGTTTGCCAGAGAGCATATGGATGATCCAGAAGGAGACTGGGAGAATATCATGTGGTCAGATGAAACAAAAATAGAACTTTTTGGTAAAAACTCAACTCGCCGTGTTTGGAGGAAAAAGATTGCTGAGTTGCACCATGCCTACTGTGAAGCATGGGGGTAAAACATCATGCTTTGGGGCTGTTTTTCTGCAAACGGGACAGGACAACTGATCCGTGTTAATTGAAGAATGAACAGGGCCAAGTATCATGAGATTTTAAGCCAAAACCTCCTTCCATCAGTGAAAGCATTGAAGCTGGAATGTGGCTGGGTCTTCCAGCATGACAATGATCCCAAACACACCGCTCGGGCAACAAAGGAGTGGGTCTGTAAAAAGCATTTCTAGGTCCTGGAGTGGCCTATAGTCAGTCTCTAGACCTCAACCCCATAGAAAATATGTGGCAGGAGTTGAAAGTCCATGTTGCCCAACGACAGCCCCAAAACATCACTGCTCTAGAGGAGATCTGCATGGAGGAATGGGCCAAAATACCAGCTACAGTGTGTGCCAACCTGGTGAAGACTTACAGGAACCGTTTGACCTCTGTCATTGCCAACAAAGGTTACGTTACAAAGTATTGAGTTGAACATTTGTTATAGACCAAATACTTATTTTCCACCACAATTTACAATTAAATTCTTTAAAAATCCTACAATGTGATATTCTGGTTTTTATTCTCATTTTTCTCATTTTGTCTCTCATAATTGAAGTGTATGATGAAAATAACAGACCGCTCTCATCTTTCTAATTAAGAGAACTTGCACAATCAGTGGCTGGTTAAATACTTTTTTGCCCAACTGTATATGCATACATATGTGTGTGTGTGTGTGTGTGAGAGAGAGAGAAATTAAATAAATGTATATACGTATATATAGTATATATAGTACAAATAATGTGCATATAATAATACAAATAATAGACAAATGGCCAGCTTTAATCAGTAAATGTTTCAAGAAACAAAGCGGAAGCTTATGTCGCTGTGGTGACGGATGACGTCAATCAGCAGGAGTGAACACTCAGAGAAACTAAAAGAAAGCGCTGATAAAGATTCAACACCTGCAACACAGCAAAACAGAAACAAAGCAACACTCAATCACTAGTATAAACTCATGAGTACAGATCATAATCAGTGAAAGTTTAGAGGACAGGAACGGAAGCTCATGTTGCCACAGAGATGCCAAAGTAAAGATCCAGTCGCACCGGAATCTGACCCTAACACGTCCTATTTACCTCAGACTTTGCAATATTACATCAGAACTTCTCTACATACAATCTATCCCTAATACCTTACACCGCATATAACCAGGAGAGCAGGTGCCTCTCGTAAGGACTCATTACTACCACGCCCGCTGGGCGCTGTCTGCGCATGCATGCTGGGGCCTGCCATTTCAGTCCCAGCATGCCCCAGTGCCGTCTTAGTTTTCTGTGCCACCCTCCAGTGTCGGACTGTGGAACTGCATGTCTGCTAATATATACCCATGATTACATCAGTGAATATTTTAAAAATGTGCTATTAATAGCTTTATATCTAGACTATCTATATCTACAGTGGTGCTTGAATGTTTGTAAACCCTTTAGTATTTTCTATATTTCTGCATAAATATGACCTAAACATCACCAGATTTTCAAACAAGTCCTAAAACTAGATACAGAGAATCCAGTTAAACAAATGAGACAAAAATATTATAATTGATCATTTATTTATTGAGGAAAAAAAAACAGCCGCTAGTTTGCTCAGACAGGGTATTTCTAGTGCCGGTGCCAAGCCCGGATAAATGGTGAGGGTTGCGTCAGGAAGGGCATCCGGTGTAAAACATTTGCCAAATAAAGTATGCGAGTTCATAATAATTTCACCATACCGGATCGGTCGCGGCCCGGGTTAACAACGACCGCCACTGGTACTGGTAGCAAACAGGGTACTAGTGGAAATTGGACTACTGTTTGCCGAAGACGAAGAGGAGGGAAGCGTGTGAGGAGACCGTGAGAAATCAGGAGCGGCAAGAATTTAGCACTGAGGGTAGCAACCCTAAATGTAGGGACGATGACAGGGAAAGGTAGAGAGCTGGCTGATATGATGCAGAGGAGAAAGGTCGATGTTTTGTGTGTGCAGGAGACAAAGTGGAAGGGTAGCAAGGCTCGATGCATTGGTGCAGGTGGTTCCATGGTGTGGATAGGAAGACAAATAGAGTTGGTGTGGTCCTGAAGGAGGACTATGTAAAGCATGTCGTTGACGTGAAAAGGGTGTCAGATAGGATAATATGTTTAAAGCTGGAAATTGAGGGTGTAATGGTGAATGTTGTTAGTGGCTATGCACCACAAGTTGGTTGTGAATTAGAGGAGAAAGAGAGATTCTGGGGGGAATTAGATGAAGTGGTTGAGAGCATTCCCAGGGAGGAGAGACTGGTGATTGGTGCAGATTTCAATGGTCATGTTGGTGAAGGTAATAAAGGAGATGAGGAAGTGATGGGCAGGTTTGGTGTTAAGGATAGGAACTTAGAAGGACAGATGGTGGTGGTGGATTTTGCAAAGAGGATGGAAAGGCTGTGGGTTAAACACATATTTCCAAAAGAAGGAGGAGCATAGGGTGACTTATAAGAGTGGAGGGAGGAGCACACAGGTAGACTACATCTTATGTAGAAGAGGTTTGCTTAAAAGAGATTGGTGATTGTAAGGTATGGCAGGGGAGAGTGTGTAGCTAGGCAGCATCGGATGGTGGTGTGCAGATGGCTCTGGTGGTTAGGAAGAGGAAGAGGAAGAGGACAAAGGCAGAGCAGAGGACCAAATGGTGGAAGTTGAGAAAGGAAGAAATGTTGTAAGTTCAGAGAGGAGCTGAGAAAGGCTTTGGGTGATAGGAAAGAGCTCCCAGATGACTGGGTAGTAGCAGCAACAGTGATTAGACAGACAGGTAGAAAGGTACTGGGTGTGTCTTCTGGACAGGCAAAGGATGAAAAGGAAACCTGGTGGTGGAACGAGGAAGTGCAGGAGGTTATTCAGAGAAAGAGGACAGCAAAAAAGAAATGGGACAGGGACAGGACTAATGAGAGTAGGCAGGAGTACAAAGGAGATGCGGCAAAGAGCAAAGAGGGAGGTAGCAAAGGCCAAGCAGAAGGCCTACGATGAGTTATATGAAAGGTTAGACAGTAGGGAAGGAGAGAAGGAGTTGTATCTGCTGGTGAGACAGAGAGATAGAGCTGGAAAGGATGTGCAGCATGTCAGGGTGTGATCAAGGAGAGAAAATGGAAATGTACTGTCAGGTGAGTAAAAAGGTGAGAGAAACGATGGAAGGAGTATTTTGAGGAGTTGATGAATGTAGAAAAATGAAAGGGAAAGAAGATTGGATGGCGTAGAAATTGTGGAACAGGATGTTGTAGCAAAGATTAGCAAGGATGAAGTGAGGGAAAGCTTTGGAAAGGATGAAGAACAGAAAGGCAGTGGGACCTGATGACATACCGGTTGAGGTATGGAAAAGTCTAGGAGAGCTGGGAGTGGTGTTTTTTGACTAGATTATTCAATGGAATTCTGGTGTGAATGAGAGTATGCCGGAGGAATGGGAGGAAAAGTTTTACTTGTACCGATTTTTTTAAGCAGAAAGGTGATGTACAGAGTTGTGGCTCTTACAGGGGCATAAAGCTGATGAGCCACACAATGAGATTTGGTAGAGAAGTTGTGGAAGCTAGGCTCAGACAGGAGGTGACAGTGTGTGAACAAACAGTATGGTTTCATGCCAAGGGAAGAGCACCATGGATGCGATTTTTGCCTTGAAACTGCTGATGGAGAAGTATAGAGATGGTCAGAAAGAGCTACACTGCGTCTTTGTGGGATTTGGAGAAAGCTTATGACAGGTGCCAAGGGATGAACTGTGGTGGTGTATGAGGAAGTCTCGAGTGGCTGAAAAGTACGTTAGATTAGTGCAGGACATGTATGAGAACAGCGTGACAGCGGTGAGATGTGCTGTAGGAGTGACAGATAGCTTCAAGGTAGAGGTGGGACTGCATCAAGGATCGGCCCTGAGTCCCTTCTTATTTGCTCTGGTGATGGGACAGACTAACAGATGAGGTTCAGACAGGAATCGCTGTGGACTATGATG
Source organism: Ancistrus triradiatus (assembly GCA_025084515.1). Classification (NCBI taxonomy): domain Eukaryota; kingdom Metazoa; phylum Chordata; class Actinopteri; order Siluriformes; family Loricariidae; genus Ancistrus; species Ancistrus triradiatus. Next base: position 63,942 of record JAJAGP010002208.1, read on the forward strand.
TTTGCAGACGACATTGTGATCTGTAGTGAGAACAGGGAACAGGTAGAAGAGAACTTGGAGAGGTGGAGGTATAATCTGGAAAGGAGAGGAATGAAAGTCAAACTGCAGTAAGACAGAATACATGTGTGTAAATGAAAAGGGAGTCAGGTGGAACAGTCAGGCTACAGGGATCAGTGGTTACAAAGATCCAGGAGTTCAGGGTACTTGGGATCAACTGTCCAAGGAAATGGAGAGTGTGGAAAAGGAGGTAAAGAAGAGAGTAGAGACAGGATGGAGTGGGTGGAAGAAGAGTGTCAGGAGTGCTGTGTGACAAAAGGGTCACAGCAAAAGTGAAAGGAAAGATTTATAAGAGAGAGTAGTGAGACCAGCCTTGTTGTATGGCTTAGAGACAGTGGCACTGACAAAGAGACAGGAAGCAGAGCTGGAGGTGGCAGAACTTAAGATGTTGAGGTTTTCTTTAGGAGTGTCTAGGGTGGACAGGATTAGGAATGAGATCATCAGAGGGACAGCACAGGTTGGAAAATTGGGAGACAAAATTCAAGAGGGAAGACTGAGATAGTTTGGACATGTGCAGAGGAGGGATAGTGGATATATTGGTAGGAGGATGTTGGAGATGGAGCTGCCAGGCAAGAGACGGAGAGGAAGACCAAAGAGGAGTTATTTGGTTGTGGTGAATGAAGATATGCAATGAGTTGGGGTGAGAGTAGAGGACGTGGAGGACAGGGTGAGGTGGAAACGTTTAACTCGCTGTGGCGACCCCTGATAAAGGGAGAAGTCGAAAGAAGAAGAAGAAGATGTATTGAGGAAAATAATCCAATATTACATATTAGTGAGTGGCAAAAGTATGTGAACCTTTGCTTTCAGTATCTGGTGTGACCCCCTGTGCAGCAATAACTGCAACTAAACATTTCGTGTAACTGTTGATCAGTCCTGCACACCGGCTTGGAGGAATTTTAGCCCATTCCTCCGTACAGAACAGCTTCAACTCTGGGATGTTGGTGGGTTTCCTCACATTAACTGCTCACTTCAGGTCCCTATGTGACCTTGCCAACTATTACATGCCTTGCTCTTGGAGTGATCTTTGTTGGTCAGTAACTCCTGAGGTGGGTAACAATGGTCTTGGAATTCCTCCATTTGTACACAATCTGTCTGGCTGTGGATTGGTGGAGTCCAGACCCTTTAGAGATGGTTTTGTAACCTTTTTCAGCCTGAGCATCAACAACTCTTTTTCTGAGGTACTCAGAAATCTTTTTTCTTAGAAATCTTCATTCGTGCCATGATACATTTCCACAAACATGTGTTGTGAAGAGCAGACTTTGATAGATTTTCTTTAAATACAACAGGGTGTCCACTCACACCTGATTGTCATCACATTGATTGAAAACACCTGCCTCTAATTTCTCATTTCAAATTAACTGCTAATCCTAGAGGTTCACATGCTTTTGCTACTCACTAATATGTAATATTGGATCATTTTTCTGATTGTGCAAGTTCTCCTACTTAGACAGATGAGAGAGGTCTGTAATTTCCATCATAGGTACACTTCAAATATAATAGACAAAATGAGAAAAAAAGTCACATTGTAGGATTTTTAAAGAATTTAATTGTAAATTATGGTGGAAAATAAGTATTTGGTGAATAAATTTGATTAAACTCAATACTTAGTAACTTAACCTTTGTTGGCAAAGACACAGGTCAAACGTTTCCTGTAAGTCTTCAACAGGTTTGTACACACTGTAGCTGGTATTTTGGCCCATTCCTCCATGCAGATCTCCTCTAGAGCAGTGATGTTTTGGGGCTGTCGCTGGACAACACCGACTTTCAACTCCCTCTACAAATTTTCTATGGGGTTGAGGTCTGGAGACTGGCTAGGCCACTCCAGAACCTTGAAATGCTTTTTACAGAGCCACTCCTTTGTTGCCTGAGTCGTGGTTTTGGGATCATTGTCATGCTGGAAGACCCAGCCACGTTCCATCTTCAATGCAGTCTCTGATGGAGGTTTTGGCCTGGTGCAGGTCTACAATTTTCTTCCTGGTGTCCTTCGACAGCTCTTTGGTCTTGGCCATGGTTGAGATTGGAGTCTGACTGTTTGAGGCGGTGGACAGGTGTCTTTTATACAGACAACTAGGTCAAACAGGTGCCATTAATAGAAGTAACAAGTGGAGGACAGAAAAGCTTCTTAAAGAAGAAGTTACAGGTCTGTGAGAGCCAGAAATCTTGCTTGTTTGTGAGTAACCAAATACTTATTTTCTACCATGTTTACAATTAAATTCTTAAAAAATCCTACAATGTGATTTGCTGGATTTCTTTTCCTCAGTTTGTCTCTCATAGTTGAAGTGTACCTATGATGAAAATTACAGACCTCTCTCAACTTTCTAAGTAGGAGAACTTGCACAATCAGTGGCTGACTAAATGCTTTTTTGCCCCACTGTATATCTTTGTCTCTCCCGCTCTTTGACTTTCTGCTGCATCCCCAACTCTTTCTGACTTTCATCTTCCTCATTCATAGGGTCCATCCTCATCACCTGCTTCATGTTCTGAAATGTTAGAGATGGAACCTCCTGTCTTAGTGACATTCTGTTCTTCATGAGTTTCCTCCTTTAGTTATTAGGAGTCACCTGGTTAGGGCTTAGAAGCCAGTGTAGGGTCAGATTCCTTACACATTGTCCTCGTTTCCTCCACTGTCTCACAGTCTTCCTTGGTGGCTTTGGAACACTCGCTGTTGCTACGCGTGCTCCCCGCCTTGAAAAGGACGCTGTGCTGCCAACTCAGCATCGTCCTTTTAACTTTGGGGCCATCTCATGCTCCGTGTACAGAGAACCATGAGACACCTTCGCGGCACTTCGCTGAAGTTGTTCTATGTTGTTTTATTTACTTTCTTTGTATTGTGTATTTAGTTTCTTTTATTTTGGTTATATTTTGGTTCACCTATTCCATCTGGAGCTAACTGCATTTGGGTATTTAACCTTATATTATTATTTTATTATCTTTATTTTTCACGGTTCACAAGGTTTTTAATATGGTGCACTGTAACATTAGTTCCTTATTAGTTTTTTTTCTGTGTGGCCCTGTGATTTTAATATTAACATTGTCTACATCTATGATATGATCCTGACTTTCTTTCATCAGTCTCTCATGCTGGACTTTTTGGACAGATTGATTGCTGTGTTCCACCTCTCCCATCTAGCAACCATATCGAAGCAACCATAGTGAAAATAAACTAATAAAGAAAATCCACGCCGTGCCACTTTTCACAGAGACGCTTACTGGGTGGATTTTCTTTATTAGTTTATTTTCGCTTCCTTTGAGTTTATTCTTTCGTTTCTTTTGTTATTTATATTTTGGTAGATGACAGCCAGTGACAACCTAGTAGTGATACAAGAGACACTAGCAACTCAGCGATATGTGCAGGACATTCTGCGGCCACATGTATTGCCCCTCATGGCAGGGCTTCCAGCTGGCTTTTTTCCAGCAGGATAATGCTCGCCCAAGCACAGTAAGGGACTTCCCGGAATATCTCCATCAGATTGCAACACTTTCTTGGCCTTCCTGGTTGCCAGATTTATTCCCATTCAAGCATTTATGGGACGAGCTGGGACACCAGCTTTGAAAAACTATTATAGTGGAGGATATACAGGTCCAGCTGTGGGCACATGTGTCACAGAGGCATGTCTAGCAGTCAACGATCTCTCAAGAGTGTGAACATTCAAAGTTATGACTCACACCTCCACTCTCCTACGTTTCCTTCCCTCTCACTGAATCTGAACAACGCTTTTCCTCTCCTTCTGCTCTTTCACACAACAGCAATATAATAATTTGCACCGGTACCCTGCTGGTCAACTGTACCAGTTGTGGTCGTTGGTTACTTCATCAGTGGTTGTTGGTAACCTTGACTGATCCGGTATGGAAATCTGATTTATAATAAACATATTTTGATTTTGCAAAGGCTTTATGCAAGATGTCCTTTCAGATGCAACCCTCCTCTTTTATGCAGGCTTGGTAACAGCACTAATAGTACAGCAGCATGTGCACCCCTAGTAGCTGGGTTTCATGACATAATCTTATATTTGATTAGAATTTTGTGTTTGAGTATAGTTCATGATTCATAAACAGAATCAATTTGTAATTCTCACTTCAGGTGTATTTATATATTGTAAAAGATAAATAAACCAGCCAGACTGTACTGAGATGTATTGTTGTAGAGTAGAAATTTGGTCAGCAGTATACTTTATGTCATACTTACTTATTGTGTCAACTTTGTGAAGGTTAAAATATATATGATTCCTTTTTGTCTTTGTGGACGACCCATACCACACACATACATACACACAAACACGCACACACACAGAGGACGGAACCAAATGGCCTAAATACTAACTCTACTGCATTAACTTTAGCATATTACAGGTGCTGAATAAACAAGACTGCACAGGGCACAGTGTTACTAACAATCCTGTCTAACCTGTTATGAAAATTACAGAGCATTGAAAGTGGCTTTCTTTGTGTTCCAGAATTTAGATAATGAAATGTGGACGGTATTGAGGCATTAGTGGGAGCGTCCTTGATTTGCCAGTCAGTTGTTAAATTAATATACTTTAATAATACTAATAATTTAATAATATGTTAATATTTTTCTCAACACATATGTAAGCACTTAACACATGCTACAAGTGTGAAGACACTGAAAAGTAGAATGTCCACCTGATATATCTGCTTCATATTGCAATAAACATATTTTACACTACCACCTGATACTTTGTCCATACTATACTCAGTGTTTGTGATTTAGGAGAGAAGGTGAGGCAAAACCTTTATTCGGAAATGCAAATGCAACTGAGGACGGTGCCTACAAATAAGGCAAGTTTTTGTGGAATTTAGTGTATAACCACTACCGCCTAAACAAAACATTCATGAAACAGAAGTGGCTCCAACCTGTTGTTTCCTCTGTGTCCTTTTTATTGATGCAGTTTCTTGTGTATTTAGATGAGTTTTGTGCATCATTCACACAACCAATAGTTCATTTACCTCTGTAAAATTGTACAGTACATGGGGTACTTCATAGTGCAGAATTCTGACACCACTAGTGAAAATGCTTCTACAATGTTTTCACTGTAAATTTTGAAATCAGTATCAATATTGGTGTAAATCCTGCTGTTATGGAACAAACCACTAAAATAGTTTATTATAATATAGTTTATTAATTATATGTAGGCTACATGTAATGTCCAGAGGCCAGCTTTTCAAAGGTTTTAATCCTGAATCAGATTGTCAATCAAATCCCCCCATTTGCTATCCAGGACTGGATAAATTTGATCCCGATATGGCAGGAGATGGATTTCTAAATCTTTATTTTTGTGATTTTAATACCCCTCTAGGTGGTCATCTGCTGAACAAAAGATGTTAATGCATTTTTTTTTTTGTTAATGAAAAAAAAACCATGTAATTAATGAACAACTTTAAGAGAGAAAATAGTTTTATTCTCTGACTGAGCTTACGGAAACGGAAAGAGCAAAGACACACACGCCCAGTGTGTTAATCTTGCTTCAGCTGAAGGAGACTGCGTTACGCATTTCCCTTCTTAAAAACAATATAAAACAATCTGGGATTGTTATTTGTGATGAAGACTAAAGATCTGCAACTGACTTATTTTTGCATTTACTTTTTCCTAAAATGTACTTTCAGTAATTTTTATGTATATATATATATCTATATAGAGAGAGATATGGAGAGAGATATGAAGACGAGATATAAGAAAAAGAAAAGAAAGAAAGAAATAAATAATAGAGATAGAGAGGAGAGAGAGAGAGAGCAGAGAGGAAAGACACTAAAAATTATGGTGTATATATATATATCTATGAGCATAGAGAGAAAAAGGTATGTATATATATATATATATATATAGATATATATACTAGATATATATATATATATATATACAGTACATACATATATATCCCAATATATAATAATAATATAATAATAATATATATAATAATATATATAATAATATAATAATATATATAGCGGTATATATAATATCATATATATATACCGCTATGTGGTATTAAATGTATTCTAGATTTCTGCTTCAAGTTTTGAAAATCCCAGTTGAAGCATCTTTCCTGGATAAAGGGTTGATTGTATTACAAAATCAGGATCCAAAGACTTATTTTGAAAAACCCATTTTCCAGGTTTAATTTAACTAGATTGCTTTAATCTTGTCAGATAGCTTTTGAATAGATTTTTATGCAAAGTGTGCAGTTGGAGAATAAAACTATTTTCTCTCTTGAAGTGGTTCATTAGTACATATTTTTTCCATTTACAAAAAATGCCGTAATATCTTTTGTCCAGCAGATGGGCACCTAGAGGTGTATTACCACACAACAATCCAAATATAGATATCCCTATGCTGCCGTATCGGGATCAGTTTTCTCCAGTCTGAAAATGTATTGAAAAACTGGGACAAAATTCGTGACATCGGTTTGATCCTGGATAGGAAATCGGGGAATTTAATTATCCAGACCATCTGAATCAGGAATAAAAGCTTTGAAAACCGGCCCCTGGACATTATATGTAGCCTGTACATAAAAAATATAACTAATATACTATAATGTAAGAAACACTTTGTTATTAAACAAGGTGCCTTGCACGGTGATGCAATTTCAAATCTAAGGGGTACAGGGTACAAATAGCATAACAGAAGTAAAGAGTAACAGGACTGAGTAGCAGTAATATCTATCTATCTGTAACATATGTTTACAGGGCTTTTATGTTGACTGTGGGTGTGGCTGAAGGGGTGCTGAGGAGAGGAGAGAGAGGAAAGGCAGAGGAGTCGGACGCGTGGTGTGAGCAGACGTGTATGTGGTTTTTGAAGAGAGGAGAATAATAAAAAAAAAGCATCTTTGTGTTCAACCAGTTGGAGTGTGGGTTCACTTTATTCCAGTGCCCGAATAACCGGAGGAGTACGCCCGAAGGTGAAGCGAACCAGGACCCACGTATAAATAAGGTGGCGTCGACACACACACATATACAGTGGGGTAAAAAAGTATTTAGTCAGCCACTGATTGTGCAAGTTCTCCTACTTAGAAATACGAGAGAGGTCTGTAATTTTCATCAGAGGTACGCAGGTTGGTGTGAATGAATCAGCTGTGGGAGCAATTGTAAGAAAGTGGAAGACATACAAGGCCATTGATAATCTTCCTAAATCTAGAGCCTCACACAAGATCTCATCCTATGGGGTCTAAATGATCATGAGAATGGTGAGCAAAACTCCCAGAACTACACGGAGGCACCTGATGAAGGGACCTGATGTCCCCCTTCTTAAGCCAGTACATGTCCAGGCCCATCTGAAGTTTGTCAGAGAGCATATGGATGATCCAGAAGAGGATTGATAGAATATCATGTGGTCAGATGAAACCAAAATAGAACTTTTTGGGAAAAACTCTACTCGTCGTGTTTAGAGGAAGAAGAATGATGAGTTGCACCATACCTACTGTGAAGCAAGGGGGTGGAAACATCATGCTTTGGGGCTGTTTTTCTGCACAGGGGACAGGAAGACTGATTCGTGTTAAAGAAAGAATGAACAGGGCTATGTATCATGAGATCTTAAGCCAAAACCTCCTTCCATCAGTGAGAGCATTGAAGATGGAACATGGCTTGGGTTTCCAGCATGACAATGATCCCAAACACACCACTCGGGCAACGAAGGAGTGGCTCCGTTAAAAGCATTTCAAGGTCCTGGAGTGGCCTATCCAGTCTCCAGACCTCAACCCCATAGAAAATTAGTGGAGGGAGTTGAAAGTCCGTAATTCCCCAAAGGTCCGACAGCTACTGCCTGTGACGAGGGTCTTAAATACCCACAAGCAGCAGCTGAGGATCCTTTGCTCTGATTGAGCTTGTCAATAGGTTATGACAGCTCAATAGAAGCGGCTGTCAGGAGTCATTCCAGGAATGTGGGGCGTTGCTGCCACCTATCGGCCATTCCCGACATGGCATCCTAACAACAGTGTGTGCAAATCTGGTGAAGACTTACGGGAAACGTTTGACCTCTGTCATTGCCAATAAAGGTTATGTTACAAGGTATTGAGCTGAACCAAATTTATTGACCAAATACTTGTTTTCCACCATAACTTACAATTAAAATTCTTTAAAAATCCTACAATGTGATTTCCTGGATTTTTTTTCACATTTTGTTTTTCATAGTTGAAGTGTGTATATATATATATATATTATATATATATATATATATATATATATATATATATATATATATGTATATATATATACATATATATACATATATATATATGTGTGTGTGTGTGTGTGTGTGTGTGTGTGTGTTTGTGCGTTCATGCATGTTGTCTTGTTTGCATATTTGTAAAGTGAGACATAAACTACTCCAAGAACATTTGCTCTGTGCAATTACATAACACTTGCTATGACTTGTTATGTAGAAACAATAACCCTTTACTTAAAATACATCTGAAGTACCGGAAATGAATATGCAGTTTTTAAAGGCACTGCAGGGCAGGAGTCTGAGACCACTGAACAATGAGTGCAGTGCTGAAAGAAAAAACATAAATGTCCATATGTTTTAGTGGTTTGTTCCATAACAGCAGGATTTGCATCAATTGATGCTGATTTCAAGATTTGTAATGAAAATATTGTAGAAGCATTTTCACTAGTGGTGTCAGAATTCTGCACTATTCAGTACCCCATGTACTCTACTATTTAACTGATGTAAATGAACTAAAACAGAATTGTATGATTGCTTTTCATTTCTATTTATACAATGTACAGTATAATATGCAAATTTAATGTCATAAAACAACAAATAAGTTGTATTTTACTAACAATTTAACTATATGTGCATCACCTCCAAATGATGGTAATCGAATGGCAGTCCTTTATTTTTTTTTTTGTTACTGTTTTGATGATACAAAATAATTTGACAAGTTATGTTTAATTATGCATTGTGTGGCTGGGTGAATGATGTACAAAACAAATCTGAATATAGAAGAAACTAGGGAATGCAAGAGGTTGGAGCCACTTGTGTGATGTCATGAATGTTTTGTTTATGCGGTTCCACAACAAGCTTAATTTATTTGAAGGCACCACCCTTCATGGAAATGCATTTCCAAATAAAGATTTTGCCTCACCTTCTCTCAGTGAAACCAAACATGTTTTTGTCCAAAGTCTTCCTAGTGGTTTCCTGCTCATTTATGTACTTCCATTGATGTATTTAAAGAGTTTTAACAACTGGCAAAATGTCAAGTTAAGCTACTTAGTTTCGTGGCTCATGAGGAAATATGTTGTAAATGTAAAATCATCTAAATCACAAATACTGAGTGACATACAATGGATTATGCTAACTGTCCAGGAGTAATGTATTTTCCCCAATTATTTCTGGCTGAGGTAGATGCCCAGTCATCCACGTATAGTATGGACAAAGAATCAGGTAGTAGTGTAAAATATGTTTATTGCAATATGAAGCAGATATATCAAGTGGACATTCTACTTTTCATTCTCTTCAAACTTGTAGCATGTGTTAAGTACTTACATATGTGTTGAGAAGATATATTGATATATTATTAAATTAGCATTATTATTAAAATATATTAATTTTACAACTGACTGGTCAATCAAGGACGCTCCCACTAATGCCTTAACGGCACCCAAATTTCATTGGATAGGAGAATGGTCGATATATTATATGTTCTAGATACCAAGTAGAAGAAGAGTGCAGCCAGGAGCATGAGGTGAGGTGTTTTCAACCTGTTCTATCATTTTGTGCATAGGAGGAGAAATTGTATAGAGTAAACCTGAAGAAATAGTTTTATAAGAGTCTACTGGAAGTGAACAGAGTGATGAGTGTGAAGCTGGAAATCAGATGAGCGATGTTGAATGTCAGCACATGTACCTCACAACTGTGGTGTGATATTGTTACGACCCCTGCAACTATGTCTCTGGCTCTGATGCTAGGGGTACAAGCAGGGTGTAACAAGGTGGAACCCAGTCCCACCAGAACCAAGCCAAAAGAGAATAATCAATGGGGAACCAAACAACAGGAGTAGTATTTCAAGGCAAGGACAATTTATTTATACAAGTAACTTAAAAAAAAACACCTTCAATTAACAAAAAATAATTAAACACTACTAGAATACATAACAATAGAGAAACCTATAACAGACATGGGGAAGTGAATCAAACAGATAGCACCAAAGGAAATAAACCAAACAAAAGACACTCCCTCTAGTCTAAATTAAATAAACCATCTCACTTACCTACCTAACCAAAGCCAAAAGTGTTAGGATCTGTGCCCTGCCCCCCGTTTTTCTTTTGTTTTTGGTGAATTGTGGGCGCGGACTCAATTTCCCACAATTCGCCACCTGATCCAATATGGCCATGCCCGCACCTGAGACTCATTGTGTTTTGATTTTTGGGACTATTTAAGCTCGCTGTGTTTGCCAGGACTTTGCAGGAGCATTAGCTCATTTGTTACATTCCTTTGCGGACATTCTGCCTTCGTTTCCCCCCCCCCCGTAGTTCTACCCGCTGGTTCTACCCGCTTTTCCTCGTTCACCACGGTTCCGCCCGTCAGTCCTTTTTCTCCCTGCGGTGTCTGTAGCCTGGACTCTCCCGGTCGTGGTCCTTCTCCTATTTTCTCTGTGCGGCCCGCTGTGGGTATCCAGGGGGCTGTGCCGCTGGTCGAGGATGCCCCGCACGCCACCTCTGTCACTATGGGAGTCGTGAGCTTCACCCCTCCTGCGACAGATGGGTCCCGCTCTGGGATCGAACCCCAAGCGCCATGCACTTGGATGTCAGGACCTGCTAGTCCCGCCTCTGCGTTCCCACTATTGACCCTACTATTGACTATTTGTCTACAGCTCCGTGTCGGTGCCTACCTCACCAGTTAGCTTCATAGTTGGGTCGGTCACACCGTGTAATACCGTGTCCGAGCCGCTAGCATCTCATTGCTCAGCATTTGAGCGGGGTAGTACCGGGTCTGTTTTGTTAGAGTCCCTTAGTTTCAGGTCCGGCCTCACAACGTCCAGAGACGTCGTGTCCAGGTGTCTTAGCCCCGCTTCTGAGCCGTTTAGGGTTCTTAGCTTGGTAGGTGAGCCACAAACTGCCTATGTTCCCGTAGATGAACAGGTTAGCCCCGCTTCCGGGCCGCCCTTGCCTCTTAGCTCAGTAGATGAGCCTCCCTCCTGAGGTCCCGTGTTCCAGAGGGTGCCTTCTTGAGGTCCCGTGTTCCAGAGGGGACCTTCCTGGGGTCCTGTGTTCCAGAGGGGGCCTTCCTGAGGTCCCATGTTCCAGAGGGGGCCTTCCTGATGTCCCGTGTTCCAGAGGGGGCCTTCCTGAGGTCCCATGTTCCAGAGGGGGCCTTCCTGAGGTCCCGTGTTCCAGGGGGGCCTTCCAGATGTCCTGTGTTCCGGAGGGGTCTTCCTGAAGTCCTGTGTTCCAGTAGGACCATTCCAGAGGCCCGCAGTTCCAGTGGGACCGTTCCAGAGGGGCCGTCCAGAGGACCCCTTCACAGGGGTTCTACTTCCGCTGCCAAGACCTCCAAGAGACCCACACTTTTTTCCCCCCGTGGTTCTACCCGCTGGATCTTTTCCCCATTCACCACGGTTGGACTTTTTTCTTCCTGCGGTGTCTGTAGCCTGGACTCTCCCGGTCGCAGTCCTTCTCCTATTTCGGCTTTGTGTAATCCTACTCCTATTTTGTAGCTTTGTGTAATTATTTAAGCCCTGTATAGTTTCTGTAGCTCTTGTAGCTTTGTGTAATTCTTTAAGCCCTGTATAGTTTGTGTAGCTCTTGTAGCTTCGTGTTACTCTTTAGCCCGGTATAGTTTGTGTAGCTCTTGTAGCTTCGTGTTACTCTTTAGCTCTGTATAGTTTGTGTAGCTCTTGTAGCTTGGTGTTATTCTTTAAGCCCTGTATAGTTTTGTAGCCCCAGTAGCTTTGTTTAGTTTCTTAGCCTTGTACTGCTTGTGTTATTGTTGTTTAGTGTGCGTTTATCCTCGGTGACGCTCTTTATTTTTGTCTCCATGTGCTTACTTTCTTTTCTTGGTGTGCTTTGCATGTTAGATTTGTTCTCTGTTTATTCCTTCTATAGCTTCCCCTAGCCAGTAATACCTTTGGAGCTTTCTCTAGCCAGCTACACCCTTGTAGCTTTCCCTAGCCCATAATGCATCTATTGCTTTGCTATTGGCCAGTGCTTTCTGTAGCTTCCTTTGTGAGGAGATAGCTGGTGGCATATCCTCCTAGCCTTCCTAGCTTCTCGTAGCACCCCTGAGCCCTCCATTGCCTTCTGTCTTCCCTCCTGGCCGTTCCTGGTTTACTCCCCTGTCCCTTTGCTCTTTAGTGGGCTTCCTGTCCCTTAGTGTGTCTCTGTATTCTCTCTTGATTATTCGCTGTCCGTCTCTTTTCTGCTATTCGTCATCTTTATTTTTGGGTATGGTATTATTATCGTTATCTGTTGTGTTGTAGTTACCTTATTGTCATCATTATTTGTACTTATATTATTATCTGGGTTTTATAGTTGGGTGTTCGTGCTGTTATTCCTTCTGCCTTTTGTTGCATATCTTGCTTTTTGGGAACCGCATGCCTGCTTCTTTCGTTGGACCTTGTTAAATCCCTTATCATTTGATCTGAGACCTGCATTCGTTTGCTCATGCCTTGTCCACCACATAACAAAAAGAACCCAAAGAAAAAAACAAACACGGACTCTTACCTTTCTATACTACACTACGACCTTAAAAACTTACAGATGATGGTACCCACCTCTTACTAGTGTGTCTAGACATTTATCTTTCCTACATGGGTGAAAATGTATGTGCATGTGTTACTATATAGTTCAACTTCCCCGTTTCCGTTTTAAGACTCAGACAGTAAACCAGACAGTAAACCAACCTGCTCAGGCAGGGTATTTCTAGTGTCGGTCCCAAGCCCGGATAAATGGTGAGGGTTGCGTCAGGAAGGGCATCCGGTGTAAAACATTTGCCAAATAAAGTATGCAAGTTCATAATAATTTCACCATACCGGATCGGTCGCGACCCGGGTTAACAACGACCGCCACTGGTACTGGTTAGCAAACAGGGTACCAGCGGAAAATTGGACTACTGTTTGCCCAAAGAATGAAGAGGGAGGGAGCAGCGTGTGAGGAGACAGAAAGAAATCAAGGAGGGGCCAGAATATAGCACTGAGGGTATAGCAACCCTAAATGTAGGGACGATACAGGGAAATGTAGAGAGCTGGCTGATATGATGCAAAGGAGAAAGGTCGATGTTTTGTGTGTGCAGGAGACAAAGTGGAAGGGTAGCAAGGCTCGATGCATTGGTGCAGGGTTTAAACTGTTCTACCATGGTGTGGATAGGAAGAGAAATAGAGTTGGTGTGGTCCTGAAGGAGGACTATGTAAAGAATGTCGTTGAGGTGAAAAGGGTGTCAGATATAATAATATGTTTAAAGCTGGAAATTCAGGGCGTAATGGTGAATGTTGTTAGTGGCTATGCACCACAAGTTGGCTGTGAATTAGAGGAGAAAGAGAGATTCTGGGGGGAGTTAGATGAAGTGGTTGAGAGCATTCCCAGGGAGGAGAGACTGGTGATTGGTGCAGATTTCAATGGTCATGTTGGTAAAAAAGGAGATGAGAAAGTGATGGGCAGGTTTGGTGTTAAGGATAGGAACCTAGAACGACAGATGGTGGTGGTTAACACATATTTCCAAAAGAAGGAGGAGCATAGGGTGACTTATAAGAGTGGAGGGAGGAGCACACAGGTAGACTACATCCTATGTATAAGAGGTTGCTTAAAACAGATTGGTGATTGTAAGGTAGTGGCAGGGGAGAGTGTAGCTAGGCAGCATCGGATGGTGGTGTGCAGGATGGATCTGGTGGTTAGGAAGAGGAAGAGGACAAAGGCAGAGCAGAGGACCAAATGGTGGAAGTTGAGAAAGGAAGAATGTTGTAAGGAGTTCAGAGAGGAGCTGAAAGGCTTTGGGTGATAGGAAAGAGCTCCCAGATGACTGGGTAGTAGCAGCAACAGTAATTAGACAGACAGGTAGAAAGGTACTGGATGTGTCTTCTGGACAGGCAAAGGATGAAAAGGAAACCTGGTGGTGGAACAAGGAAGTGCAGGAGGTTATTCAGAGAAAGAGGACAGCAAAGATGAAATGGGACAGGGACAGGACTAAAGAGAGTAGCAGGAGTACAAGGACATGCGGCACAGGGCAAAGAGGGAAATAGCAAAGGCCAAGCAGAAGGCCTACGATGAGTTATATGAAAGGTTAGACAGTAGGGAAGGAGAGAAGGAGTTGTATCTGCTGGCGAGACAGAGAGATAGAGCTGGAAAGGATGTGCAGCAGGTCAGGGTGATCAAGGATAGAAATGGAAATGTACTGACAGGTAAGGAGAGGGTGAGGGAAAGATGGAAGGAGTATTTTGAAGAGTTAATGAATGTAGAAAATGAAAGGGAAAGAAGGTTGGAGGGCGTAGAAATTGTGGAACAGGATGTAGCAAAGATTAGCAAGGACGAAGTGAAGAAAGCTTTGAAAAGGATGAAGAACGGAAAGGCAGTGGGACCTGATGACATACCGGTTGAGGTATGGAAAAGTCTAGGAGAGCTGGGAGTGGTGTTTTGGACTAGATTATTCAATGGAATTCTGGTGAATGAGAGTATGCTGGAGGAATGGAGGAAAAGTTTACTTGTACCGATTTTTAAGCAGAAGGGTGATGTACAAAGTTGTGGCTCTTACAGGGGCATAAAGTTGATGAGCCACACAATGAAGGTTTGGGAGAGAGTTGTGGAAGCTAGGCTCAGACAGGAGGTGACAGTGTGTGAACAACAGTATGGTTTCATGCCAAGGAAGAGCACCATGGATGCGATTTTTGGCTTTGAGACTGCTTGATGGAGAAGTATAAGATGGTGCAGAAAGAGCTACACTGCGTCTTGTGGATTTTGGAGAAAAGCTTATGACAGGGTGCCAAGGGATGAACTGTGGTGGTGTATGAAGGAAGTCTCCGGTGGGCTGAAAAGTACATTAGATTTTTTTTTTTTTTTTTGTTTTTTTTTTTTTTTTTTTAGTTGGTGCAGGACATGTATGAGAACAGCGTGACAGCGGTGGATGTGCTGTAGGAGTGACAGATAGCTTCAAGGTAGAGGTGGGACTGCATCAAGGATCGGCCCTGAGTCCCTTCTTATTTGCTCTGGTGATGGACAGACTAACAGATGAGGTCAGACAGGAAATCGCCGTGGACTATGATGTTTGCAGACGACATTGTGATCTGTAGTGAGAACAGGGAACAGTTAGTAGAAGAGAACTTGGAGAGGTGGAGGTATAATCTGGAAAGGAGAGGAATGAAAGTCAACTGTGTAAGCACAGTAATACATGTGTGTAAATGAAAGGGAGTCCAGGTGGAAAACAGTCAGCTACAGGGATCAGTGGTCACAAAGGTACAGGAGTTCAGGTACTTGGGATCAACTGTCCAAGGAAATGGGAAGTGTGGAAAGGAGGTGAAGAAGAGAATACAGGCAGGATGGAGTGGGTGGAGAAAGAAGAGTGAGTGTCAGGAGTGCTGTGTGACAAAAGGGTCGCAGCAAAAGTGAAAGGAAAGATTTATAAGAGAGTTAGTGAGACCAGCCTTGTTGTATGGCTTAGGGACAGTGGCACTGACAAAAGGGACAGGAAGCAGAGCTGGAGGGAGGTTTCAGAACTTAAGATGTTGAGGTTCTCTTTATGAGTGTCTAGGGTGGACAGGATTAGGAATGAGATCATCAAGAGGGGACCGGCACAGGTTGGAAAATTGGGAGACAAAATTCGAGAGGGAAGACTGAGATGGTTTTAACATGTGCAGAGGAGGGATAGTGGATATATTGGTAGGGGGATGTTGGAGATGGAGCTGCCAGGCAAGAGACGGAGAGGAAGACCAAAGAGGAGTTATATGGTTGTGGTGAATGAAGATATGCAGGGAGTTGGGGTGAGAGTAGAGGATGTGGAGGACGGGGTGAGGTGGAAAAGTTTAACTCGCTGTGGCGACCCCTGATAAAATTAGAAGCCAAAAGAAGAAGAAGAAGAAGAAGAAGCTATGGAGACGGTGCACAAAGCACCTAACCAATTGAAAGACGTGCTCACAGCACCAAGTACAAACATACAATAGGCAAAGCGAACAAGACACTAGAAGTAAGTCTGCAAGACATAAGGCAGTAGGCTACACAGGGATCTATGTAAAAAAATCGGGAGTAAGCATTTTTGAAACAAGTCACTGAACAAAAATTGCTAAAAAGCAACAAGCGCAAGCGTGAGCCAGCAGGTGAACCAGCAGGCTGCCGAGCGATTCCGCCATGTTGTTTTTCAGGAGAACGCTCCTCCCCACACAGACCAGCCGAGAACACGATTCACCTATTATATTCACCTATGAGAGAAAAGAAACATACACGCGCACACACACATACAACAGCAACACTGTCCAAAACACTCCCATGAACTACAAACATTCATGGGTAAGCATACCTATCCTTGCACGTAACAGATATAGAAGAGAAAGAAGATTTCTGGAGTGAGTTTGATGATGTGGTGGAGAAATTACCCAAGGAAGAAAGAGTGGTGATTGTATCAGACTTCAGTGGGCATGGTTGGTGTAGGGATCAGAGGTGATAATGAGGTGCTGGTAGGTACGGTGTCAAGAAGAGGGATTGTTTTGCTGCAGTTTACAGACTTTGAGAGGGGGAAATAATTCAACAGAGAAAACCAGGACGGTTGTTTCGACAAATTGCATGCCATTTAGGCCATTCTGACCTAGCTGTTAGGAGAAGTGGTGCACACACATGATGAACAGGCTCTGGACGGCCCAGACAGATGACCAGAATCATTTGATCCACAGACAAGCACAAGCAGCTTCTACCATCGAGAGAACAGATGCCACATCTGTTACACAGCCCTGTCTCTGCCCGGACCAGTTACAGATGCTTAAGAATATTTCTTGTCATAGTGTCCATTGCATGTCCTGCCATTGACAGCCGGCCACCATCACTTGTAGCAGTGTCATGAACGAGAGACCTAGACTACTATGGACTGGGATCGTATTGTCTTTAGTGTTAGATTCCAGGTTCTCTTTGGGACCTGACAATGGTTGATTTTGAGCATAGAGACCTTGTGGTGAACATTTCAATCAAGCCTTTGTTGTGGAGAGGCACATTGCTCCACCTGCTGGTGTGATGATCTGGGGAGCCATCGAGGCTGTGGGTGTACTTAGGGCTTAGGACATTTGGCTGTGAGCAGTATTCATGGCTGAGAATCATTTGACTCCTGGGGTTATTAAGGGATGGGGTGTCAGGTTGTTGTGGTTATTAAGTGATGGGGAAGCTTGAAAATTGGAGATTTAAAACAACTTTTATTTCAAATGGGTATGCTGATTTTCTATAGGAACTGTATACTGCTCACTACCACTATGATGTCACAGTGAAACAGATGATGTCATAAAGTGAGCTTGGTCTCTGTTTCAACCTTCTGCTGAGCAGCTACAGAACTAAGACACAGGAATGTGTACACACAGCGTTATTCACTGAAACCTTGCATTTTCCAAATGGTACATCTGATTCAGGTCTTGTGTTTTAGATCAGTAAAATAATAAAAATGTACAGAAGCAAAAGTGTATCGCGAAAAAGGAGGTCAAGAGGAGGTTTTTTTTTTATTTTTATAAAATCCTAATAACTGTTCACAAATAGAGGTAATAAATAGTTAAACCTCAAAATCACTGCTGTGACACTGATGTAGTGGCAGTGTGTTAGTGTGTGTTTTGCTGGTACGATTGGATCAGACACAGCAGTGCTGCTGGAGTTTTTAAACACTTTGTTCACTAATTTTGCACTCTATTAGACACACATCTACCACATTGCTCCACCTTGCAGATGTAAAGTCAGAAATAGTAGCTCATCCGCCATTTTTGTATGGTGGACAATTTCAATCCAGCAGTGACACTGAGGTGTTTAAAAACTCCAGCAGCACTGCTGTGCCTGATCCACTCATACCAGCACATCCGTGTCACTGAAATTCTGATAATGATCCACCACCCTAATAGTACCTGATCTGTAAATTATTCTGAAATTCACTTTTTTATGACCGTTTACTGATTATCCAGCAATGACCTTCACAATAAAGAACATGATGGAAACATTCTGGCTCCAGTTCTGATGTGGATGCTGGGATGAGGAGTGTCAGAGAGAGAGGAGGAGAAGCTCCATCAGCTCCACAGAGAGTGGAGAGAGCTGGTGAGAGATTCAGAACAAGAGGATGGAGCTGACAAACAAGAAAAAAACAGCTGAATCAGTGGCTCCAGAGGACTGGAGCTCAGCTTTGGTTGCTGAATCAGGAGGAGAGGGAGGAGCTCCAGAGACTCCACCCTATGAAGGAACAGATGGAGAGAGAGAGAGTGGATTGGGAGAACCAGAATGAAAATGTAGAGGTATATAAGAATGATTATTGATGGGGGGTGTGATGGAGATCCAACAGGTGTCATTACCATACTGAAGCTGATTATAGTACAAAAGGATAATTTTAATCCATTATAAAGTTGAGACCTAATTGTGCTCATAATTATTTTTTTCAGGAAGTTCTGTTCCTGCAGGGCCCGACAAGGCCTGAGGTGGAATAATAAAGCCTCATTAACTCTTTTTGACTGATTTTCCGTGATGAACTGGAGGTGATGTCACAGGAACAAAGGCTGGATTTTGAAAATAAGAAAAGAATGCTGGATGACATCAGGGGAGAGGTGACTATTTTAAGGAACACAGAAATCAATCTATGGAACAAATACAAAGTCCAGCATGAGAGACTGCATCAGATCAAAGATATAGATTATGTTACTATTAAAGTCACAGAGCCACACAGAACAAACTTAACTAATGAAGAAATAAAGCACTAAACTCATAAAGAACAGAAACTCATAAAGAACAGAACATCACTAAGACAGGAGGCTCCATTTCTAATATTCCACAACAAGAAGCAGGTGATGAGGATGGACCATATGAATAAGGCAGATGAAAGTCAGAAAAAGTTGGGGATGTTGAAAGGGTTACAGCAGAATGTAAAAGAGCTGGAGAGACAAAGAAATATAATAAAAAACAGCAGAGAAAGATTAAATGTAAGCTCCGAGATTTACTGTAGATGGATGAAGAACAGAAAAGGAAGAAAGAAATGGAGAGGAACAATGAGCTGGAAATTCAGATGATGGAGAAGCAAAGAGAGATGGAGAAACTCCACAAAAACAGTGGTGAAATGAAATTAGAGTCAGGTGTTTTCAATCAATGGGATGACAATCAGGTGTGAGTGGGCACCCTGTTTTATTTAAAGAACAGGGATCTATCAAAGTCTGCTCTTCACAACACATGTTTGTGGAAGTGTATCATGGCATGAACAAAGAATATTTCTGTGGCCCTCAGAAGTTGATGATCATCAGGCTGGAAAAGGTTACAAAACCATGTCTAATGAGTCTGGACTCCACCAACCCACAGTCAGACAGATTGTGTACAAATGGAGGTAATTCAAGACCATTGTACCATTGTTCCAGTAGTGGTCGACCAACAAAGATCACTCCAAGAGCAAGGCATGTAATAGTTGGCGAGGTCACAAAGGACCCCAGGCTAACTTCTATGCAACTGAAGTCCTCTCTCACATTGGCTCCAGCGCTTCGTGCGTGGACCTGTATGCCGTTGCCGCAGTGGAACCACGTCATAAGTGTACCTGTGAATAGGGGCGCTGTACGCTTACGACGTGGGTTTTCTTTATTGTTTTATTTTAGTCTTTTAGAACTTTTTGATTTCTTTTATTCATTTATATTTTGGTTCACCCGTTCTATCTGGAGCTAACTGCAATTGGGTATTAAAATCTTTTGTTCTTTTGTTTTTACGGTTCGCCAACCTTTTAATATGGCGAACCGTGAAAACAAAAGAACAAAAGATTTTAGGACCCAATGGCAGTATGGTGCGACAAGAAATAGGACCCAGCGTTAGCTCCTGGACCTCCAGCTTGTACCAGCCCAGTCACTACCCGGGTCCTGGTTAACTTTTTGGGGGCCGTCCATTGACTCCATCCGAGACATGGATCTGGTGTGGTTTCCCAACCCCCCTAAGCTGCCCAGCCCTTGCCCCCATAAGCGCCGTCGTCCTTCTGAGGTTCAGGTAGCCCTCGATCTGCCCACCACTTACCTGGACCCCCAACCACTCACGCATGCCCTGGAGCCCTGTTTGAGCTGGTCATACTGGATGAAGCCTGCCTCAAGGGGCGGGCTAAGGAGAGGATGACCAGCAGCTTGTCATTTCTGTCCCGGCCGGAAAATCCCGAACCTGAGCACACCTTGACCGTTAGCTACATACCTGAGCATGTTAGCTCTGTACCTGAGCAGTTAACGCTGCCTAGCCCCGTACCTGAGCTCGCCACGCTCTTTAGCTCTATAACTGAGCTTTTAGCACCACCTAGATCCATGCCTGAGGTCACCGCACCCTTTAGCTCTTTAACTGAGGATTTAGTGCCTCCCAGCTCCATACCTGAGCATGCCGTGCCCTTTAGCTCTATAATGAGCATTTAGCACCGCCCAGCTCTGTACCTGAGCATGTTAGCTCTGTATCTGAGCAGTTAGCACTGCTTAGCTCCATACCTGCGCTTGCCAAACCCTTTGGCTCTATAAGTTAGTGCCGCACAGCTCCTTACCTGAGCATACTGCACCCGTTAGCTCTGTACCAGAGCAGGTAGCGCCGCCCAGCTTCGTACCTGAGCTCACCGTGCCCTTCAGCTCTATAATTCAGCAGTTAGCGCAGCTCAGCTCCTTACCTGAGCATGCCACGCCCATAAGCCCTGTACCTTAACATGTTATCTCGGTATCTGAGCAGTTAGCAGCACATAGCTCTGTACCTGAGCTTGCCATGAATCTTGGCTCCGTATCTGAGCATATTAGTTCTGTACCAAAGTCTTCTGCATTAAGGTCTTTCGATCCCTTCCTTTTCTCTCTCTCACGTCTGTAGCAAACCTTATACTACAGTTTATTTATTGATTTTAATTAATTAAACTTTATTAATTAAAATTACATACATTAACTAATTAATTAATTAAGAAAACCGGGGCACCACCAAATCGTTTTATTGCCTGGTAGATCTGGAAACCAGTTAAAAAGGGAACAACAAACTTGATCAGTCTAGGTCTGAATAGTCAATTCAAAGTTGTATTTCTCGACCTTTGAATGAATGAAACTCTCTCAAACCAAACGGCAAATTCAAAAGGTTTATAAACAAGTTTATTAACTACAAACAAGGCAATACCAACAGATTTTCTAATGTAATAACGAGTGTATCACAGAGTTAAAATCATAAAATGACAATGAACATGTATATATCACAGTATGGGAAACAGGGATTCATGGCAAGCGTACGTATTACAGTAATTAAAAATCAGAAACCAAAATGTTCTATGTAACTTATCGGTCGCGCAATAATTACCAACGTTGCAATGTTACTGGTAACCTTAATTACGTTGAACGTGAATAATATGGTAGAAGCGACTTAGGCATGGATAAGTCTATGTTGAAGCGTGGTTTTAAAGTCAAAACGCAATGTTATGAGAATCAGGGACCATTATAAGCCATAACAGCGGTACTTGCCGGTTGGTTTGCAAGGGCTCACGCGAAGGAGATGGAACGGAACCAGGCCTCTGCCTGTCGTCAGACGTCACACGGGAGAACGGAAGTGATCCAATCTTCAGACTCTGATGCCCCTGTTCGGTGGACATTGGAAGAGCTTGGCAATTAGCCTTCGGTCCGTGGAAGCACAGATGTGTTGAGGGCCTCGCTCCGGTTTGGCTTTCTTCCCAGCTGTTGGTGATCCGGGGTCTCTGACCTCGACTTGCGTGCGTGCAACTCGGATTCTATCTTGGCCACAGATAAAGGTGGAGTCGAACACGTTCTAGCACCACGAGCTTCAACAAAAACTTGGAAAACTTGTATGGTACGAAAATGGCAGAGCGTGAAGTAGATCTTGGCTGGCTGGTCTTTCAACTATCTTCTAATTCGGCAATAGCGAACTACTTAAGACTGCTGGGCACAGGAAACTTAAAATAATGTGAAAACTGAGCAAAAACGGATAAAAAAGAATGATAAAAAAAGAAAAAACGCAACTTGAAAAATACTTGAAGAAACAAAAGAAACAAACAAAACAACGAGACTGAGTAGCTCTCCACTACTAGCCAATGAGAAGCTGACTCCTTAGTAAAGCCCTCCTATCGTGGTTGTGTCTTATTTCACCATATGAGCCACAGACGTTCTAACTTGGATTAATAATATTCCTACATATCTAAAAGGGATTAAAAGTATCACATAATAACCGAAAATTCTCAAAGTTACAAGTTTAGATCCAGACTTCATTGTAAGGTTCAGATGATCAAAAGCACCTTGAATTGATAAACTAGAACATCTTTAAAGCATTCTAACTACAGCACATGCATTCGCTATTCCTTAAACAAATAATAATATGATTAATACAAGATGTAGGAAACGGTACATTGTAAATAACTTCATGTTTGTTCTTTATAAGTTTGCACCAGTAATAAAACCCGATCGATCAAAACATAGTGATGACTATGCTATCATTTCTATATATCATAATAATCAGCACAACACAACGGGACCGTATTACGTATAGAACGGTCACTATACTAAAACATTAACAAAGTGGATATGAGATACATAACAAATACCTGCACATATGTGTGTTTATAATGGGGGTGCGATGCGTATCCCCGACCAATTTTCATGGGGTAAATAGTTGCGTATGGGCGTGTTTGAACTCATTATGAAGCAGTTCTCGTGCGCTCCTTAATTAAGTGTTTTTGGCGAGGATGATCTGTTACCAATGAAAATGTAATGCTTTAATTAAAGAAAATGTGTCTTTAGAACAAACGCTGGAATCCTTTTGGTCGTAAATCTCCAGGGGTGTCTTTCTGGTGCCTCTCTTGGGTGATAAGGTTTTGCAAGAGGAGCTGTGGGGAAAGGTTCAACTGTGGGGGAAAACAGCCGTTATCTTCTGCAACAGTTTAGAGTAGGAAAGGGGAAGCTGTTGGTCTGAAAGATGAAACCCCCTTTTAAGGTTACACATGGACTCAAGTTTATTATTGCCGAGATGTCTAAGGTACAGGTTGTTTAAGCAGACCCACCCATGGTTTGGGAAAGAATCAAAACAGTGATGGAATACGGGCGAAAGATCCGGTCCAGATGGCATGGGCATTCACATTCCGAAGTGTTTAAAGTTTATGACTTGTGGAAGAGGGTAAAGAGAGGGGGATACGGCTATCACCGCTACACGTCGTCACCCCCATCCTCCTTTTCACAAATGGGGGATTACACATTTTTGACGTAATCGCGTGCTGAAAATTGTAATAGTCTCGTCCTTTTCGTCCCCGATCAGTGCCCACGTTCTTGCGGGTTGTTTAGGAGTTTTTGTGGCATGCGACGCTTACCCTGTGTTTTTTTATTGTTTTATTTTAATCTTTTAGGTGAACTTTGATTTAAATTTTATGGACCTGAAGCAAGCAGTTAATGTGAGGAAACACACGAAACAAGCCAGAGTTGAAGCTTGTTCTGCAGTGGAGGAATGGGCTAAAATCCTCAAGCGGTGTGGCAGCGGACTGATTAACAGTTACAGGAAACATTTAGGGCA
The DNA here is from genome assembly GCA_025084515.1 of Ancistrus triradiatus. Lineage (NCBI taxonomy): Eukaryota > Metazoa > Chordata > Actinopteri > Siluriformes > Loricariidae > Ancistrus > Ancistrus triradiatus. The sequence continues at coordinate 87,639 of JAJAGP010002208.1, forward strand.
GTTAATTTGACTGCACGGGGGGGGCGGGGGGGGGGGGGGTCACACCAGATACTGAAAGCAAAGGTTCACATACTTTTGCCACTCCCTAATATGTATTATTGGATCATTTTCCTCAATAAATAAATGAGTGAGTATAATAATTTTGTCTCATTTGGTTGACTGGGTTATTTTCTTTTAGGACTTGTGTGAAAATCTGACGATGTTTTATGTCATATTTATGCATAAATATAGAAAAAAAAGCACCACTGTATATAACATTATGACCAAATCCTTGTCCAATTTTTCAATTTCACCATATCGAAACACTTTGTAGTTCTACTATTACAGACTGTAGTCTATCTGTTTCTCTACATACTTTGTTCATCAACTTTACTCTGCTTTCTAATGGTCAGGACACCGACAGGACCAGCACAGATCAGTCCTATTTGGATGCTGGATCATGCTCTGCATTGCAGTGACACTGATGTGGTGGTGGGGTGTTTTTAAACACCCCAGTGTCACTGCTGGACTGAAATAGTCCACCAGCCAAAAATGTCCACCCACCAGTATTCTGCAGGCATTGTGCTGTGAGCACTGATGAAAGAGTGGAGAATAACTAACACAAACTGTGCAACAACAGATGAGCTGCTGTCTCTGACTTTACATATACAAGATTTAGCAATAAGGTGAATGTCTCTAATAACGTTGTCAGTGAGTGAACAATGTTTTAAAACTTCACCACTGCTGTGCCTGATCCAATCTTACCAGCTCAACACACACTAACACACCACCACTACATTAGTGGCACTGCAGTGCTGAGAATAGTCCACCACCCAAATAGTACCTGATCTGTGCTGGTCCTGTGGGGGTCTGTGCCATTCATAAAAGTTATATAAAAAAAAATTTATAGACTCAAATAATTTATCTTCTGAGTCACATATAATTATAAACATGTATATCTGTTACAAGGAAAACAAAACAAGATCGCATGACAAGGACATGACCAGGTAATCTTTTAAAAACCACAAAATTCACAAACATGTGTTGTGAAGAGCAGACTTTGATAGATCGGTGTTCTTTAAATAAAACAGGTTGTCTACTTACACCTGATTGTCATCCCATTGATTGAAAACACCTGACTCTAATTTCACCTTCAAATTAACTGCTAACCCTGGAAGATCACATATGTTTGCCACTCACTAATATGTAATATTGGATCATTTTCCTCAATGCATAAATGACCAAGTAAGGCCTATATTATTTTTGTCTCATTTGTTTAACTGGGTTCTCTTTATCTACTTGTATGACTTTTGTGAAAATCTGGTGATGTTTTAGGTCATATTTATGCATAAGTATAGAAAATTCTAAAGGGTTCACAAACTTTCAAGCACCACTGTAGATATGTATAGTCGTCTGTCTGGAAAAGCCAGTTCTTTCCTTTTAATTTAATTTGCTGTATTTATACTGTTTGCTATTCATTTTTTGGACATGCATCTGTTCTGAAATGTTACTGATTGACGTCTGTAATGAACGGAATAAGAGACCTCTGAAGAAATTGTACAGATGAGAATGTCTATAATGTTTGTGCATTGTTATTTCACTCATTGTATAAATTCCTTGAGCAATATGAGCTAAATATCAATGCCACGTCACCAAAGTCATCAAAGGAATTTTGTGGTTGTTTAAAAGATTAACTAGCCATATCCTTGTCAGGCGATCCAGATTTTTTTATTTCCTTATAATATATTTCTTTATAATTGTATGTAACTCAGAATATAAATGAGATGGATCTATAATTTACAATTTCTTAACTTATATGAACAATTATTTTACTTTTAAATATTATTTTACCTCTATATACAGTGGGGCAAAAAAGTATTTAGTCAGTCACTGATTGTGCAAGTTCTCCGGCTTAGAAAGATGAGAGAGGTGTGTAATTTTCATCATAGCTACACACTACTATGAGAGACAAAATGAGAAAAAAATATATAGGAAATCACATTGTAGGATTTTTAAAGAATTTAATTATAAATCATGGTGGAAAATAAGTATTTGGTCACCCACAAACAAGCAAGATTTCTGGTTCTCACAGACCTGTAACTTCTTCTTTAAGAAGCTCTTCTGTCGCCCACTCATTATCTGTATTAATGGCACCTGTTTGACCTCGTTAATTGTATAAAAGACACCTCTCCACAGCCTCAAACAGTCAGACTCCAAAATCAACCATGGCCAAGACTAAAGAGCTGTCGAAGGACACCAGGAAGAAAATTGTAGACCTGCACCAGGCTGGGAAGAGTGAATCTACAATAGGCAAGCAGGTTGTGTGAATAAATCAACTGTGTGAGCAATTGTAAGAAAATGGAAGACATACAAGACCAGTGATAATCTCCCTTGATCTGGGGTCCCACGCAAGATCTCATCCCGTGGGGTCAAAATGATCATGAGAACGGTGAGCAAAAATCCTACAACTACACCGAGGGACCTGATGAATGACCTGCAGAGAGCTGGGACCAAAGTAACAAAGGCTACCATCAGTAACACACTACGCTGAGAGGGACTCAAATCCTGCAGTGCTAGGCGTGTCCCCTTGCTTAAGCCAGTACATGTCCAGGCCCGTCCGAAGTTTGCCAGAGAGCATATAGATCCAGAAGAGGATTAGGAGATTATCATGTGGTCAGATGAAACCAAAATAGCACTTTTTGGTCAAAACACAACTGGAAGAAGAAGAAGAATGCTGAGTTGCATTCCAAGAACACCATACCTACTGTGAAGAATGGGGGTGGATACATCATGCTTTGGGGCTGTTTTTCTGCAAAGGGGAAAGGGCAACTGATCTGTGTTAAATATTTATTTATTGACCAAATACTTATATTCCACCATAATTTACAATTACATTCTTTAAAAATGTTACAATGTGATTTCCTGGATTTTTTTTCCTCTAATTTTGTCTCTCATAGTTGAAGTGTACCTATGATGAAAATTACAGACCTCTCTCATCTTTCTAAGTAGGAGAACTTGCACAATCAGTGGCTGACTAAATACTTTTTTGCTGTATTACTGTATTACTTTACTAGTTTATTTATTCAGTCAACATGGAACATTGTACCAGTACATAGCAGGGCATCAAACTCAAATAACTTATTTACACTTACTTACACTAATTTAGAGTATCCAGTCCACCTACAGAAGTGGGCAAAATGAGAGAACCTACTGGCCACAGGAAGAACATGCCAAACTCCACACAGACAACTCAGGATTGAACTGTCAGGCACCACCACTACCCATATCAGGACACCCCTTTACTATGTTAGTTGTTTTATAATTTTGTATAAATTAAAGCAATATTTGCTTTATAAAAGCCAGTGCTATAGTGCTGGCTGAAAATAGAATGTACATAGTTAAACATAGTGCTTTGTCACAGTTACAGGTGAGTTTATAACAAATTTCCATCTTGGATTTATTAATTCAGAGGAATTGTTTGATATGAAAATAATTATGTAACTGATGCGTAACTGAAAGGTAGTCTTGAGTAATGAGTGGTTTCAGACTTCAAAGTGTCGTAAGTGTTCTGATGAACTGTGATAGGATTGGGTAATATATTGGATTATATTGGGTAATATAAAGGATTGGACAGAGCATATAAAGATGAAGGTGTAGAGAGTATACACATAATACTTGACTTGCACAGGGAGTCAGTGTTTACTGCAAATATGCTGCGATATGTTTGTGGGATTGTGACCCTGCTCTTATGTATAAAAGGTAAGAGTAATATTTATAAATCCACTTTTTTAGGGAGGTCTACTGACTTTTGCCTGCAACAACCTTTTTGTTCTGAAAATAGTGGAGTTTTTGTGCAAAGTATTTTCTGTATTTTCTCTTTGTATCTTAATAGAGGGACTGAGAAATAATTATATATGGTAATTGTAACATTGCTCAAACAACATCTAATCTACTGGATATATACAGTACTGTATATATCCCTGAGTCATTTTTCTGAGCATTTTGTTGTTACAGTTGTATGTGTCAATCAGAAGATCAGATACAAAGTGGATTTAATCCACAATAGCAATTAATTTGCTAATTTAAATTATAAACATATACATAATGTATTAAAATATTGACATATAGAGTTTGTGGAATCAGTATGCTGCAGTACGTATCCACCAATATTTTAGGCAGTATTTCTTTTCTAAAAATGTGCATTTAAAATTATGTATCCTGTAGTAGGTTATACATATTAGGAAATATTTCTTATTTTTCCAAGATTACTTACTAAATATATTTTAGGAATGTCAGTTATACTGTACACTAACAATGTGGTTTATTTCATTTGCGTTGCAGGTTCTCTTACCCAGCGTAATGGTAAATACTTATCTTAATATCAGTGGCTGCAGTAGCTTAACCTTATTTGTTGCTCAGTAGTTTCTGACATATTTGACTGCAACAGATACTTTTCCACTTTTCAGTATGTGGTATTGCACCTTTAAACACCCGTATTGTGGGTGGACAGAATGCCCGTGCAGGGGCATGGCCATGGCAGGTTAGTTTACAAAGCCAAAACAGCCATTTCTGTGGTGGATCTCTCATCAATAAAGACTGGGTTATGACAGCAGCCCACTGCTTCTCCAGGTATACACACCAAATACATTACTGAATAAAACACTGTGCTGAAACCTCAAATGACTGAAACATTTCTTTGATCATTTGATTCTTCTGTTCATCTCCTCCTTGTGCCTGCAATAGCACTTCGACTTCTGGTCTAATTGTATATTTGGGAAAACAGACTCTGCGAGGGTTCAGTCCCTTTCAGATTTTCAGAAGTGTTACACAGGTGGTTCTCCATCCCAGCTACAACAGCAACACCAAGAACAATGACATTGCCCTACTGCGTCTGTCCAGCTCAGTTACCTTCACAAACTACATTCAGCCTGTGTGTCTGGCTGGTACAGGCAGCGTTATTCCTGATGGCACCAAGAGCTGGATCACAGGCTGGGGAGACATTACTTCAGGAGGTAAAACACCTAAAAAAATAATAAAATAAATATTTAAATAAATAAATAAAAATGATTTAATTAACTTTATAATGTTTTGAGGAAAATGATCCAAATAAATAACAATAGACTTCAGTATTGTTAGAGGTCCTATCTTTGATCGACGGTAGGGCAGCGTCGGTCTATTTTCCCCGGTAGCATCTCTGGCAGCCGCTGCGATCAAGCTGTCTGTCAGTAAGCAGCTTGATTGCAGCAAATATGCATCACCTGCTACTCCTGGCTATTTAAGAGCCTTGCCAGTTGTAGTAGGTGTCGCATCGTCTGCAGTCTTGACGCTGTCCATGCCCTGCTCGCTGCTGCTGCTTTTTATTGAGTGATCGCCCGTTTATTGCATCCTTTTGAGACCTCACCCATCTCCCGCTCCTTTACGGAGTCCTGCGCCTTTTTATTTCGTTTTTATTATTTTGGAAGGATCAGAGGACGAGCTGGCCTCATGAAGCAGGCCAGTTCCTGTAGCGCTGGGAAGCGTGAGGTAACTTTGTCAGGGAAGTAGGTAGTGTAGGGTGAGTTTTCGAGCGCTTATTTTATTCCTTCGCGTTTCCCTCGCTTCCTACTTCCGTCCTCACGTTTCCTGACGCTAAGCGCCATTCTGTGCCTGTGCACCGCTTCGCAGGCTTGCTCGGCGTTTGGCACGCGCCGAGTACGCGTCGGACCACGCCCCCCTGCTTCTTTTTTGTGCCGGCGTGTGGCCGTAAGCCTGTGTGTGTGTGTGTGTGTGTGTGTGTGTGTGTGTGTGTGTGTGTGTGTGTGTGAGTAGCTGATTCGGTGAGCTCGCTGACACACACAGAGGCTCACTTATTCTTTGTTATTTATTCATTTATATTTTATTAAGCATTGTTTTATTTCTTCTGTTTTATTTCAGTTCATTAATATCAACTGGAGCTAACTGAATTTGGGTCCCAATCCTTATTTTTCATTAACAAGTATATGAGAGAAAGATTTAGTTGCTTAGAAGTTACTCAGGGTTCATTTGTGAACTTCTAAAGTTACGACTGTAAAAGCAGCAAAAGTAAACAAGCTTTGATGATAGCTCTGAATCTGGCCTGTGGGAATGAGAAGGTTTAGAATGAATGAATGGAGGAGGATTGCCAGTGATAAACGGAGTGGGTGGGATTAAAAAGGGGCTAATTGGATGAAGGAGAAAGGGAATGAGTTGATGCCAGATACATTGCAATGGAGCTTGAAGAAAAAAGAAGGAATAAACAAAGATAGTCAAAAGTGGAGAAACAGTGTACTGATTTGGCCATTTGTCTGTGTTGTACATATTGCTCTCCATGGTCTTGAAAAAGTGTATTGTGTTTAGGAAGCATCTGGCATAGAAAAGTTATTTTAAAAAGTGTCTGTGAGGAGTCAATGTCTTGGAACCTATTTGTTGGAAAGAGCTTCCCACCCAGTTTGAACGGCCCTGTGTCTCTTCCTTCTGCTCTTTAAGACTTATTTGAAGAATTTGTGTCTGCACTTTCATTGTACATTATATGCTCTTTGTAAATGTTTGTATTACAATTTAAATCTGAGGTGTCCTAACCTTTGGGTAGCATCTCGGCACCTTCAGCTGTGGTTAAGGGCATATATCTGATGACTAACTGTAAATGTCAATTTGTATAAAATACTTACCCCTTTAGCACTCTGTCTTTTCTGTGTGTGTAGTGAGCCTACCTTTTCCTGGTGTTCTGCAGGAGGTACAAGTACCCACTGTTAATAGAAATCAGTGTAATACTCTACTGGGATCTGGATCTGTTACCACAAACATGCTATGTGCTGGTTTACTGCAAGGAGGCAAGGACACCTGCCAGGTATATACTGAGACTCACTTGTACAATATAAATATCTAGAATATACACCTGGGTCACTTGTCTAATATGACTGTCCCATTACATAAGGTCTACTAACCTTTGGTCAGCAGCGAAAAAAATTAGATTGTTCAAAGGATGATCCAGTTTTAAATATTTATTAATTAGTACAAATAAAGAACTCACATTTACAGTTTTGTTATATAATGAATTTTTCCTCTCTCTTTCTCTCTTCTAAGGGTGACTCTGGTGGTCCTTTGGTGATTAAAAAGGGTGTGATCTGGGTTCAGGCTGGTATCACTAGCTGGGGTGAAGGTTGTGCAGAGCCCATGTTACCTGGTGTGTATACCATGGTGTCCAAGTACCAGAGCTGGATATCAGGCATTCTCAGACAGAATCTTCCTGGTTTTGTCAGGTTTTGACCTGCAGGTAAGACAAGGTAACACCATGTGCATGTAAAAATGTGTTCTAAACATATAATATATCAATCAGTCACAGTGCCTTGACATGGCAATATAAGCTGATTGACTGAAGGGTCATATTACTGCTCTTCCTTGTAGGAATTATAGGATGAAAAGTAGTAAATGCAATTTGGTAAAGTGTTAGAAATGGTCTAGGGCATTTTCCCTTGCTTTATTAAAGGTTCTTGATGCATGGTATTGATGTAGCAGGACAAATTCTGGGGTTCAGTACCAGCAACACACTAAAATTTGAATGTGTTCTTTTACCCTGACAGGTAGTATCATATTGGACAGGAGGTCTTGTGGCAGTGTGAAGGTCCAATCAGGCCAAAAGCACTTGATTTCAAGAACAAAACTTATTGTTTAACTTTAAATTGATGTTTGGAGTTATTTTACTTAATACATTTAATATATAGAAGAAGCAGTACATCTAATTCTTAATGTATACCGAGATAATAAACACAACTGCATGAACCAAATGGTTTTTGAGTCATTACTTCTTATGTGGTGTCAGGAGTCATACCAGTTTTGGACTCTAGAGGGTAGCAACCGCTCTCTTTTCCTGGTATGATTCCTGGCAGCCGCTGTGATTGAGCTGTCAGTCTGTAGACGGCGCAAATCACAGCAAATGATCCACAGCTGCTGCCTTTGGCTATTTAAGAGCCTCGCCACTGGCAGTAGCTGTCGGATCATCTGACTGCACTCGCCGCTTTTGCCCTCGATCATCGCTACGGTGTTTTATTTAGTAACGATCTTGCTGGCCACAAGCGTGTGCACCGAGACCTCACCCGTCTCACTCCTGCTCTTATTTAGAGCCCCTGTGCTTCCGCTTTCGTTTCATTTCTTTGTTTGTTTTATTTCTTTGTTAGGTATTAGTGGACAATCTGTGCTCGCTAAGGAGCGTACGATTCCGTAGCGCTGTGAAGCGTGAGGTAAGGTTGATAGGGAGTCAGGTACAGTAGATTGAGATTTATTTCGCCTTTTCATTTCACCAGCTCGAGCTCCGCTCTATCTGCTCCCCCCTCCCTCACGCTTCCTCAGCGCTGCAAGCCGGTCGGAGCGGCAGTAGCTGTTGGCCACACCTACGGCCTCTCTGTGTGTGCGTGTGTGTGTGTGTAGCTCTGACGCGGGCCGGGGGAATGAAATCCCCCCGCCTTCTCTCCCTCTCAGATCCCTAGTTTAAAAGCGTGGACTGAGCTCTGTGTGTGTGTGTGTGACTGCCTGTTAGCAGATTCACTGCTTTGCATACACACACATTCTCACTTTATCTTTGTTATTTATTTATTTGTATTTATTTAATTCAACTTATTTATTTTATTTCATTTAAGTTCAATAATACCATCTGGAGCTAAGTGCATTTGGGTCCCAATCCTTCTTAATTAATTGTGACGGTTCGCCATCACTTTTAGGATGGCGAACCCTAACAATGTGGTATATTTTTTATTCAAGTTTATGTAAGTTTTGACATTATTTAGAAAGCTTTTAAAATAACTTTTTAACATCTAAATTAAATAAACAGTGGGGAACAAAAGTGGAAGAACTGGGGCCATGCACATCCCAATTAACAAGGTACTGGACATGGGACCCTCCATGAGGCAGTAAATGGAGTAGGCAGGGGTGCCACCCCTGCTGCATATACTTCTGGACTGCATGTTCAGTGCACCTGCCCACACACCTCATGACCTCAAAGCATCCAGGACTCCATGTTAAGCACACTGAAAGGAGATCAGCCCTATGGCACACAAAGTGGTTGGTAGGCCAGCGTGCATTGGAACAAGGTAATGCCAGTTGCAGAGTTTATGAGGGAAGCAGGAATCTGACCAGTGGATAATTTTGTGTTTGGATCACACTGTAAAAAAGTTTAGTGACTAACTCAAAATCATTAAGCAACTGATTTCCACGCCTTTTATAAGTTGGTACAACTTTAATGCTGATTTGTTCCTTGCAATGTAGCGGAATATGACTACACCTTTAAATCGATTAATTTTAATGAACAAACGGGGCACCACCAGATCGTTTGGGGACTAGTGGATCCGGAAAGCCAGTTGAAAAAGAAATGGCAAAATTAATGATTATGGAAGTCGTTATGGGCAAATTCAGTCTGGATCTGAAAAGTGAGCTTGCAGTTCTTTTCTCGACCTCGGTTGAAATAAATAAAAAACATAAAAAATATCTCCCACACAAAGCGGTAAATTCAAAAGGGTATAACAAGTTTATTAACTACAAACAAGGTAAATACCAACTGACAATCTGATGTAATGACATGCATATCACAAAGTTAAGATCAGGAAATAGTGCCGAACATGTATATCACAGTTTTAATATCACTAACGGGGTGTATCTGTGCAACCTAACAATTGTGTAGAAAATACCCAGGTGCAATATTATAAACTATTTTATTACGGCGTAGTGACTTACTAGTAAGACAAATGGCGGTGAAACCTAAATAATTCAATGGAAACTACTTAGACGTAGGGGGTCTAGGGTTGAAATGTGGTTTAAAACTAAAGGGAAGGTTCGAGGATTGAAGACCCAAATCAAGCCATAAATGGTACTTGACTGGAAATCACTCGTAAGTGGTAAGGGACACGGAAACCTGGCCTCGCCCATCCAAGATGGCACGATTGGCGAGTGGGTGACGTTTACCTTTCGAGGAACACAGCCGCTCGGAAAGGCCTCTTGACAGCGTAGACTTTTGGGCTTCTCGGTTATGCAGATAGGCAGTCGCGTAACAGTCGCGTTTTCCGGGCCGTGTCTTCAGGTGACCCGGTATTCGGCGTACTTCCCACTTTAGGCTGGGTGCGATTCACGGTCCATGAAGATTGCGTTCGCGCACACTCAAATCTTCACCCTGGCAACAGCTAAATGCTAAGTCTGATGCGAACTTTACACAAACACGTTTCACAAAACTTTGAAGGCTAGGATATATAAACGTGGTTGAGCGTGAAGGAGATCTTTGCTAGTTGGTCTTTTCACTATTTTCTTTAGATTAATTTCTAATTCGGCACTAACGAACTACTAAGACTGCTGGACAAGGAAAAACTTAAACTAAACTTAAATGTAAAACAAAAATGAAAACTTCTAAACTAAAAAAAAAACCTTAGAATGCTGTCTTGACTCCTAAAAACTCTCCAAAAACAAACAAAAAAAATAAATAAAACTAAAAACTGGAACTCTAACTCTACTGTCTACTTCTATCTTGCACCAAAGTTTTGTACAGACTCTGACTCTGTGATCAGGGGCGTGAGGCAGGAGTTCTGCCATGGATCGGCCAATGAGATGTTGACTCGGTATCAAGTCCCTCCTCTTGTTGGGCGCGTCCTTTATTTTCACCGTACATTGGTATGCACTGATACAGAGGCTACAACTTTGGATTAATATATTTTTGCATATCTAGGATGTGTAAGTGTATCACATGAGAATCAAATTTCCTCAAAGTTACAGGTTTAGTTGCGGGTGTTCAGTTACTAGGTTCCGATTGTTGAGCGCACATCGAATCTACAAACTATGACATAATTAAGCCATTCTAAACTACAGCACATACATTGGCTATTTCTTAGACAAATAATGATATGATTCATACCAGATGTAGGATACAAAACATTCTTAATAACAACTTGCGTTCCTGGTCCTCTAAAAGTGTGAATAAGTATTAATCACTAGGCAAGAGGTTCTGTAGAGATTATACGCTAATAATTTCCTAACTAAGACACACAACTGGACCATATTGAGTATGGAATGGTCATTACACTAAAGACATTAAACAAATAGTCATGAAAATACGTGAGGAATCAGAGACCTGCGTATATATGTATATGAACGAATATCCCTGATCAAATTACTTGTAAGTGTAACGCCGGCTGATGGATGAGGAAGCACACGCAGGAATGGATCAGACTCACTGTTTATTTAACAAAACGGACAACTAAACTTACAAACGGAACTTTTAATGCGAATATACGGTTGGCAAGGAAGACTAGATGAGGTGAAACGCAACAGAAACGGGAGGTTGAAGCGAGACTAGGTAAGTGACGCGATAAACGAAGGATAGACGAAAGATACAGGACGCGGTAGGATCGGAGAAATACAGGACTTGGATAGAGAGATGGAGTAGGTAGAGGGCTAGATCGGGATAGAGACAAGGCATGATAGATCAAGAAGCAGTAGGATAAGAAGGCGATAGAATGGAAGGCATGTAACGCAATCGTGAGAGCTAGAGAGACGCGGTAGAAGCCACAAGACTCAGCGGTGAGAAAGAGAAAGAAGACGGTTTATATAGAGCAGATAGAACGTGCTAGAAACAAGAGGCAGGTGCATGTTGATCAGAGGCGGAGGTGAGAGAAAGGGAGAGAAGGTGAGAGAACTCGGTGGAAGGTGGTGGAAGGTGAAAGAAGGGAGGCATGGTGCGCAGGTGTGCGAGTGGATGTGACAGTAAGAAAGTGTTTGGGTGTGTTTGGGTGTTTGGACTCATTATAAAGTAGTTGTGATGTGTTTTCTAGTTGAACGGTCCATGTAGAGGCAATCTAGTCCTAACAAAAGTTAATACTGATATTAAGAATACAGTAGGGCAAAAAAGTATTTATTCAGCCTCTGATTGGTGCGCCAAGTCTTCCATTCTCCGCCAGTTCTCCGTTTTCTAAGTTTCTCTGACTTAGAAAAATAGAGAGGGTCTGGCATTTTTTTCATCATAGTACCTTCAACTATGAGAGACAAAATGAGAAAAAAATCCAGGAAATCACATTGTAGGATTTTTAAAGAATTTAATTGTAAATCATGGTGGAAAAATAAGTATTTGGTCACCCACAAACAAGCAAGATTTCTGGCTCTCACAGACCTGTAACTTCTTCTTTAAGAAGCTCTTCTGTCGTCCACTCATTACCTGTATTAATGGCACCTGTTTAACCTCGTTATCTGTATAAAAGACACCTGTCCACAGCCTCAAACAGTCAGACTCCAAACTCAACCATGGACAAGACCAAAGAGCTGTCGAAGGACACCAGGAAGAAAACTGTAGACCTGCACCAGTCTGGAAAGAGTGAATCTACAATAGGCAAGCAGATTGGTGTGAATAAATCAACTGTGGGAGCAATTGTAAAAAAATGGAAGACATACAAGTCCAGTGATAATCTCCATTGATCTGGGACCCCACACAAGATCTCATCCCGTGGGGTCAAAATGATCATGAGAACGGTGACCAAAAATCCCAGAACTACATGGAGGGACCTGATGAATGACCTGCAGAAAGCTGGGACCAATGTAACAAGGCTACCATTAGTAACACACTACGCCAAGAGAGACTCAGAATCTTTAGTGCCAGGCGTGTCCCCCTGCTTAAGTCAGTACACGTCCAGGCCCGTCTGAAGTTTGCCAGAGAGCATATGGATGATCCAGAAGAGGATTGGGAGAATATTATGTGGTCAGATGAAACCAAAATAGAACTTTTTGGTGAAAACTCAACTGGAGGAAAAAGTATGCTGAGTCGCATCCCAAGAACACCATATCTACTGTGAAGCATGGGGGTGGAAACATCATGCTTTGGGGCTGTTTGTCTGCAAAGGGGACAGGACGACTGATCCGTGTTAAGGGAAGAATGAAAGGGGCCATGTATCTTGAGATTTTAAGCCAAAACCTTCTTCCATCAGTGAGAGCATTGAAGATGGAACGTGGCTGGGTCTTCCAGCATGACAATGATCCCAAACACACTGCTCGGGCAACGAAGGAGTGGCTCTGTAAAAAGCATTTCAAGGTCCTGGAGTAGCCTATCCAGTCTCCAGACCTCAGCCCCATAGAAAATGTGTGGAGAGAGTTGAAAGTCCGGAATGCCCCAAAACATGACTGCTCAAGAGGAGATCTGCATGGAGGAATGGGCCAAAATACCAGCTACAGTTTGTGCAAAGACTGAAGGCTTACAGGAAACGTTTGACCTCTGTCATTGCCAACAAAGGTTGTTACAACGTATTGAGTTGAACCAAATTTATTGACCAAATACTTATTTCCTGGATTTTTTTCCCTCTTTTTGTCTCTCATAATTGAAGTGTACCTGTGATGAAAATTAAAGACTTCTCTCATTTTTCTAAGTTAAGAGAACTTGCAAAATCAGTGGCTGACTAAATACTTTTTTTTCCCCACTGTAAATGCCTTAAAATGGCTGAGGTCCTTGAGTCGCATTTTGTCCAGAGCTGTCATTTCTGGCTCTAGTTTGTCTGGATACGTATGTCGTAAAAGTTAAATCATCTCTGTTTTTCTTGCAAAAGTTAGGCCAGGCTTCTCCTGGAGTGGTGGGGGTCTGGTGTAGAGAGTGTCAGAAATTATTTTAAAACTAAAAGCTATTGAGGTTACAGCAATTACAATTTTAAGTTGACAAAACAAGTCTTAGATGTTAGGTAAACTTAAATTTCTGAGTCACCTCAACATACAATTTGTCTCAGATTTGCAACCACAATCTAATATTTTAAGTTGGCAGAACTTGACATGACAACTGCAATAAACTAGTGAAATGAACTGCATTTCTTTAAATCTGATTAAATATACAGATCAATATATTTAACAATGTATTAGCAGCAAATCACTTACAAAAACAAAAACAAAAAACAGCTGCATGTTATATATATATATACACACACACACACATATATATATATGTGTGTGTGTGTGTGTGTATATATATATACGGACCCGAGGAGACCTCATTGGCACGGATGGCCTCAAGGCAGGTCCCACGGGAACCACCAGCCTCTGGACAGGCCTCACTGGAGAAAACGGCCTCTAGGCGAGTCTCAATGGAGCAACAGGTCTCAGGACCCGCCTCACTGGAGCAAATGGCCTCTGGGCAGGTCTCACTGCTGCAAACGGCCTCTGGGCAGGCCTCCCTGGAGCCAATGGTCTCTGGACAAGCCTCCCTGGAACTGACGGTTTTTGGGCAGGCCTCACTGGAGCAGACGGTCTTTGGACAGGCCTCCCTGGAGCCAATGGCCTCTGGACAAGCCTCCCTGGAACTGACGGTTTTTGGGCAGGCCTCACTGGAGCAGACAGTCTTTGGACAGGTGACTCACAATGACCTTTCTCTTGGGTCTCGTAGTGCCGAGCTCCGCCCCTGGGCTGCTTGTGCCAAGCTCCGCCTCTGAGCCACCTGTGTTGAGCTCCACCTCTGAGTCGTCTGTGCTGAGCTTCGCTCCTGAGCCATTCACAGCTATCCATGAGCCAGCACCCAGCCTTGGCTTCAGGGTTGGTCCCGTGTACCTGGGTCTTCCTGTTCACAGCATGCTCAACCCTGAACATGTTCATCAGGCTAGGGGAGGTTTTGGTTGCTCATGGGGGTGTACTATCAGGGGTCATGCGTTGGCCCCTAGTGGCCAGTATTGACCCCACATGGCAGCGTGAGTCCCTGCAGCGCAATTGTGCGTGCATCAGCCATTCCCAGGAAATTAACATGCAAGTAGCGACACCTGTTGTTGAGCCAATATAAACACACCTTTGGGCTCACACAGTGTTGCACCATTGCTATGATCTGCATTGGAGCACGATGCCACGCATGCGCTCATGTTGCTCCACACTCTGCCACGGCGAGTAGCGTTTATTTGCATTTTTTGTTTAATTTTAGGGATAAAGGTACCGAGTTCTTCGAACCTCCAGACAGGAGGAATCATGAGATTGCTAGGTAATCTAAGGCCGTAGTTATAGCGTAGGACCAGTTCTTTGTTTATTTTCTTGTGTTTATTTTTACTAGGCTTCTCCCAGCTGCTCTGAGCCTCACCTCCTCCTTTATCTCTCACAAGGCATTGTCCCCCACACCTCGCGATCAGGGGATTCTTTATTCCTCACTCGATCGCATTTTGAAGAGGATGCTGAGCCTCTAGAGTCTCATCCTCTTCATTCCCCACATACTTGCTGCACCTTAACGGGCGTTTATTTTGAGGTTTTTGCGGCAGGCACTAGCGGAAGCTCCGCGTAGGTTCCTGTGCTTTGCGCATGTACACACCCGCTGCGCCAACGGCTCTGTACGCTTATGGTGTCGGTTTTCATTACTGGTTTATTTTCGCATCTTTTGAGTTTATTCTTTAATTTCTTTTTATTATTTATATTTTGGTTCATTAATTCCACCTGGAGCTAAGTGGAATTGGGTCCTAAACCAGTTATTGTTTTCTTTTCATGGTTCGTCAACGTTTTAATATTCTCTTGTGATTCATTTCATGGACAGCTGTCCTGATATTTTCCTTTAGAATTCTCTGATATAATGCAGAATTCATTGTTCTGTCAATGATGGCAAGCTGTCCTGGCCCAACTGCAGCAAAAGCATGATACTACCACCACCATGTTTCACAGATGGGATAATGTTCTTATGCTTGAATGCAGTGTTTTCCTTTCTCCAAACATAAAACCTTTCTTTTAAACCAAAAAGTTCTATTTTGGTCTCATCCATCCACAAAACATTCTTCCAATAGTCTCTTGGATTGTCCACATGATCTTTAGCAAACTGCAGATGAGCAGAAATGTTTTTTTGGAGAGCAGTGGCTTTCTCCTTACAAACCTGCCATGCACACCATTGTTGTTCAGTGTTCTACTGATGGTGGACTCATGAACATGAACATTAGCCAATGTGAGAGAGGCTTTCAGTTGCTTAGAAGTTACCATGGGGTCCTTTGTGACCTTGCCAACTATTACACGCCTTGCTCTTGGGGAGGGTAACAATGGTCTTGAATTTTCTCCATTTGTACACAATCTGTCTGACTGTGGATTGGTCCAAATTCTTTAGAGATGGTTTTGTACATTTTTCCAGCCTGATGAGCATCAAGAAACTCTTTTTCTGAGGTCCTCAGAGATCTCTATTGTTCGTGCCATGATACACTTCCACAAACATGTGTTGTGAAGAGCAGACTTTGACAGATCCCTGTGACGGAGGCAAGGTCGGTCCCTTGGGGGTCCCAGAAGCAGATGCGAAGGCAATCGTCCTCCATCGGAGCCCTCTTGATGACCTTAAGGTGGGGCGGAGAGGGCTGGATGACCTCAGTGCTGGTGCTTAAACGGGCGACCTCAATACTGGCAAGGACGACCTCATCACCGGCATTGGGATGGAGGACCTCTGGGAACAGCGAACCTCTGGAAAGGCCCCCCTGGGATGACGGACCTCTGGGAAGGCCCCACTGAGATGACGGACCTCTTGAAAGGTTCCTCTGGGATGACAGACCTCAGGGAAGGTCCCTCTGGAACAGCGGACCTCTGGGAAGGCCCAACTGGAACTGGCTGCCTCTGGGGAGGTTCATAAACAGAGCTGCACAGCGCGGCAAGCTTAGATACAGAGCTGGGGTGCTCAGATACAGAGCTAATGTGCAAAATTGCTAAGCTACAGAGCATGGATGGATCATCCATGGAGCTAAGTGGCATGGTAGGCTCGAAAACGAGGTTAGAAGACACGACTCTGGAAGGTCCCCAGAGAGAGCAAGATGCTCGGGACGGTCTCCGGGAACGAGCGCATTCTGGACCGGACTGGTCTTCGTGATGGTGGGGATCCGCCGGCAGCCCATAAGTGGAGGGTCCCTTTGGTGATGGGCAAGTTGAGGTGTGGGTGCCGAGGGCTGGGGAGCTTGACTTCAGACACCTGACCCCGACTGTGTTTTCGGACCGGCATGGGGTGAGGGCCAAACTCTGTCCCAAGTGCTTCCAGGAAGTGGTTGCAGTTCCCGAACTCAAACAGGGGCCAGACCTCCAAGGCCCAGTTCAGTGCCCGGCCGGTGAGCAGGAGCCCCACAAAGGTGAACCGGTTACTCTCATTGGGGAAAAAATAATAGTCAAAGCAGGCTTTGCACTCTGTAAGAAACTGCTGGAATTTGTTACGGTCAACGGTAAATCTGTCTGGTTGGCGTAGGGGTTCTGCAAGGCTGGGACCCACCGTCTGCATACTGGGCGGGAGAATTCTGTTACGTGGTGGTCTCAGAGAGAGCAGACAAGTTGCAGGGTTCCAGTCCAAACACAAAGCTTATTACCATAAAAACCAAAACTGGAGCACGGCTCTGAAACTGCAGGAAATGATATTAATGGTCAAGTCAAGTCAAGTCAGATCTATTTATATAGCGCTTTTTACAATGGAGCATTGTCTCAAAGCAACTTTACAAGTTTAGATTATTTCCTAAAAACTACATCCAATCCCAAATTGAGCAAGCCTAGGGTGACAGTGGCAAGGAAAAACTCCCTGAGTGTTATAGGAGAAGCCTTGGAAGGGCCAAGACTCAAAAAGGGACCCAACCTCCTTGGGCAGCGTAGATGGTAAATCTAAGAGCGAAACTAAAGTCATGGAGACAAAGTTCGAATAAAATGTGAAGTATGCACATCGGCATTAAGTGGTCCGGGTATGATGGGGCTGGAGCTGATGACTGAAGCAGCTTGAGTGGAGCTGCAGCAGGTGAACATCACGTGTGGGGCAGGAACTGGCACTGGAACACAGCTCGGAGAGAAAACAGAAAATGTAATTAGTTATTGATTAAGAGCACAGTGTCTATTAACAATCACTGATGCCATGTCAATCACTGATGCCATGTGTAGCATGAGACCCCAGCAGCATTAGCTATAACAGCATAGCTAGAAAGAGAAGAACTGGTAGGAAGCACAGCCAAGAGGGATCACATGAGACATTGGCAACACCACAGGAGGCAGAAGACAGCAACCCAACGTCTCTGATCACCATAAGACTCTTTGACTATGAACCCCTGGTCTAAATCTAGTCAAAAGCCTGCGGAAATAAGTATGTCTTTAGCCTAGACTTAAAACTTTGGAGAGTGTCTGAGTCTTGAACGAAAAGAGGGAAGTTTATTCCATAGTTGGGGGGCCATGTATGAGAAAGCCTTTCCCCCCTGCTGTGACTTTTTTAATTCTAGGAACTAAAAAGAAGTCCTGTACCCTGCGAACGAAGTAGGACGAGTTGGATGTAAAAACTCTTAGAGTTCACTCAGATAATGTGGGGGCCAGGCAATGTAGATCTTTATAAGTTATAAGAAGTATTTTGTAATCAATGCGGAATTTGACTGGTGAAACCAGTGTAGTGATGATAGAACAGTGAGTGATATGATCAAATTTTCTAGTTCGAGTTAGCACTCGGGCAGCTGCATTCTGAACTAACTGAAGTTTGTTAATAGATTTACTAGAGCATCCAGTAAGTAAGGCGTTACAGTAATCCAACCTTGAAGTTATAAACGCATGAACAAGTTTTTTTCTGCATCATTAAAAGAGAGGATATTGCTAAGTTTAGCGATATAACGTAATTGAAAGAAAGCAATTCGAGTGATGCTGCTAATGTGCGCATCAAAGGAGAGATCTGAATCAAATGTGACCCCTAAGTTTTTTACAGACGGACTGGGCAATACTGGACAGCCATCTAGATTTAGGATAGATGTAGAAAACCTGTCTCTCACAGCCTTGGGTCCCACTAATAGAACCTCAGTTTTATCTGAGTTAAGTAGGAGAAAATTAAATAACATCCAATCTTTTATTTCCTTTACACAGTCCTCAATTTGTTGATTGTAAAGCTGTCATTAGGTTTGGCCGATATGTACAGCTGTGTATCATCTGTATAGCAGTGGAAACCTAATGCCATGTTTACGAAATAACTGAGCCTAGTGGCAGCATGTACAGAGAGAATAAAAAGCGGGTCAAGCACTGACCCCTGAGGCATGCCATACTTCACTTTTGAGGGCTTAGACCTTAGATTATTTATATGAAACAAACTGGTTACCGGTCGTTTAAGTAGGATTTAAACCAAGAAAGTGCTGATCCCTTAATACCTACAGTGTGTTTTCTAGTCTAGTAAAACATCATGATCCATAGTGTCAAATGCTGCACTTAAATCTAACAGAACAAGAAAAGAAACACATCCCTTATCTGAGGACATTAACAAGTCATTTAGTACACTAATTAATGCTGTTTCAGTACTATGATGGGGCCTGAAGCCAGACTGAAATGTTTCATAAATTTAATTTCTTTGGAGGTAACTGCAGAGCTGCTGATAGACTGCTTTTTCTAAGATTTTGGACAGAAATGGTAGATTTGAAATTGGTCTATAATTAGATATCACACAAGGGTCAAGATTGGCTTTTTTAATCAGTGGTTTGATACGGACTTATCAGACTTACAGGATTTGGGCACATAACCAAAGGTAAGGGATGAATTTAAAATAACTAACACTGGCTCTATAATACTAGGTATTACTTGTTTGAGTAAACGTGTAGGAATTGGAACTAATAAACATGTTGATGACTTAGACGAGCTGATCAGTGCGGATAGTTCAGTATTAGTAATTGGGGTAAAAGATTCTAATCTTGATTTACATCTCATTAAACAGATGTCTTCACTAGTGCTGCATCTGGAAGGTGGCTGAATAGTTTGGTGATGTGACAAGCATTGAGTTTTATGCCTAATGTTTTCTATCTTATCATTAAAGCACGTCATGAAATCATTACTGTTAAAATTACACAGAACGGGAGAGTCACTTTCTGTGGTGTTTTTTGTTAATTTGGAGACTGTATTAAAGAGAAATCTTGGATTATTCTTATTTGTCTCTATGATTGAAGAGAAGTATGCAGCCTTAGCTTTAGTGAGGGCATGCTTAAACTCTGCCATGCTGTCCCTCCAAGCAATCTTAAACACCTCCAATTTACTATGTCTCCACTTGCGCTCTAAAAGTCGTGTTCTTTGCTTTAAGGTACGGGTGTGGTCATTATACCATGGTGCTAGCCTTTTTTCCCTAATGCGTTTGACCATAGCAGGAGCAATCGTGTCCAGGGTTGAGCGAAGCACACATTCTAATTGGTCATTTACACACTAAAGATGATTGATTTCCGTAGGTGTATTAAATTTCAAGTCTGGTAGCCTTTTTATAAATGCAGCTAGAGTAGCAGATGTGATAGTGCGCTTGGTGTGATAACGAGGCAGAAGGATTTTACTTATTAGAGATAGCTCAAATACTAAAAGATAGTGATCTGAAATCGAATCACTTTGCGGGAAAACATCAAGGTTATCTATATTAATTATCTATATTAATACTAAATGTTAATTATCTAAAGTATGATTACAGCGGTGGGTTGGTCCCATCACATTCTGAGTGATACCCATGGATTCTAAGATGGACTCGAAAGCAATTCTAAGTGGATCCTGCTCATTGTCTAAGTGAATATTGAAATCATCTACAATTAAAGCCTTATCTGTTGAAGGTAGTAAGCAGGAAAGAAAGTTAGCAAATTCCTGAAGAAATTCTGAATAGGGACCAGGAGGACGGTAAATAGTGATAAGCTGAAAAGAGTGTGGTTTTGACTTCCAGAACGATGGATCGGTCACATTAAGAATCAGTATTTCAAAAGAATTAGCCTTGTAATGGGATTTAGTTGTAACACTTAGCTCTTTGTCAAAAATTGTGGCTATGCCTCCCCCCCCGACCATTAGGACGAGGGCGATTAGCATGACTGTATCCAGGAGGTGAGGCTTCATTTAAGGCTAAATATTCATCAGGTCTAATCCAAGTCTCAGTGAGACAGAGAGCGTGTAAGCGTTTATCAGTGATTATTTCATTTACAATCACTGCTTTGTTTGTAAGTGATCTAATGTTAAGTAAAGTAAGCTTTAGTCTAAGGTTGTTATTTCTTTGGGAGCCATCTGTGTTTATACTAATGAGGTTATTAAAACAGACTTTTTGAGAACGTTTACGTTTAAGACAGATGCGGGTAACAGACACAGTTTCAATAATGTGGGTTCTGGGTGACGGTGCATGGCTACCAGCAGACAGTTGGTTAAGCCGGTCTGTCTGCTGCCTGACCCCTGCTCTGGATAGTCAGCCACTAACCAATCGGGCCATAAGACTATGGGCAATGTTGCAGGAGATGAGAGCAGCACCCTCCCGAGTGGGATGGACACCGTCTCATCCTAAAAGGCCAGGCTTACCCTCAAAGGCTGTCCAGCTGTCTATATAGCCCACGTTGTTTAATGGCAGAACCAAGAATAAATACCAACGATACTTATAAATGGTAACAATAATAATAATAATAATAATAATAATAACACCAAGCATTAAGGCAATGCTACCCAGAACTAAGATAATACCAACAAGCTAACTGAAACCTGGGGAAGGAAAGTCTACGGCCGGTGAGGAAGGCCAAAGGGAGGTAACGCCGGGCTGGAGAAGCTACAGGGTGCTAATACTGGCTTGGACAAGCTACAGGGAGCTAATGCCAGCTTGAAGGAGCTACGAAAAGCTATAGTCGGCTTGAAGAAGCTGCAGAAAGCTATAGCCGGCTGGGAGAAGCTATGGAAATTTATAACTGGCTGGGAGAAGCTACGGAAAGCTATAGCCGGCTGGGAGAAGCTGCGGAAAGCTATAGCCAGCTGGGAGAAGCTAAACGCTGCAGTAAACAGTAGATAAATATCAATTTACACGCGGGCGAAGCCGCACAACAGTATCATGGTGAGGACCGTGAGCGTAAGAGTCCAGCGGACGGAAACCGCATCAAAGGGGAATCCAGCAAACAGGAGAAAAAACCCAACAGATAATCAAACGGGCGAAACAGCAACAAAAGAGTAATCCAGAGGGCGAACCGCAGAGTGGAGGAAAAAGAGCGTGATGGAGAACAGTAACAACGTGAACAGAGCTAATACTCTCGCAAGGCAGTGGTGAGAGTGTCCAGTTTAAATAGTGATCAACACAAAACAAGTTCCAGGTGCGTCCGTGGCCATCTTTCCTACGCGCGGGATTGTGAAACACAAAGTAAAAAAACATCTCAATAAAAAAGCAAAATCAAAATGTATAATAATAACTTCATGCATAGTATGTGCACAAATGAAAACTTTAAGTTAATGCTGAGCAAATGTACTGTGATATGTATAGTAATGACAATAAAAGTAGAATGGTAGTGTGTATACTTGTGTGTAATATATAATAATATGCTGTTCATAAGAAGTAATGTGTTGACTGATGTTAATCCTACTAGTAGTTACACAATACTGTTTCAGATCTAATGTGTCATATATTAGTGCAAACCTTTAATTAGTGGTGTTGTCCATGATTAACAGTTATGTAAGCCAATTACACTATATAGATAAAAAGTTTGTGGACACAAAAATACATCTTAAAACAAGGATGTTAGTATGGAAATTATATTTGCTTGGCTACAATAACATTCATTCTCTTTTCCACTGGATTTTGGCACAGGATTGTGAGAATAGGCACTGATGTGGTAAAATAAATCCTAACTTACTTGTGGCATTCCAGTTAAACTCAAAGTTGTCTGATGAAGATAAGGTTAGGGCTCCACATACCAGTGCAATTACGTATACACTGTTTGATTGATGTGTGATTGTGTTGTTAGTCCCGGGTCCCACACGAATGGCGGGCTTGTTAATTCATCATAACTGCACTTTGGGTCCTACCTAAATATAATATTAAATATATTTTATTTTTCTACGATTCGTTGGCAAAGCCATTATGGCGACCCCTAACACACTGTGATACAGTACAACCCATTCTACTTCCACTGTTTGTCTATAGAGAGTCCATGTCTGTCTATTATTAACCTTTTAAGAGTGAGTGTGCTTGAAATCACAAAGATCAGTAATTTGAAGGGGTGTCAACATACTTTAGGCCATATAGTGTACATTATTTCGGACGTTTGTCCTTTAAGGTAGGAGCTTGAAAGCATTGAAATAAATCAGAGAATATAAAGAGGGACTGAAATTCAAGAAATGGGATGTACTCCCAAGTGGAGCTGTAAGGGATTAATATTTTCCCTTAATTCATTAGTTAAGGGTATTAAGCTTAGTATATCAAGTTGCTTCCTGAACTGGTGACTTCTCAGTGGTGCTCAATGCGTGTTTTGGGCTTAGAGCAAATTAAGTACAGCAAATAGTTTTATAATTAATTCCCTTAATTATGTTATTTTCTCTCTCTCTCTCTCTCTCTCTCTCTCTCTCTCTCTCTCTCTCTCTCTGTTTTTATTTGTAAATGAGTATGCCTCTAATAGTGGAACAGAACGGATTCGTTGTTTTAATAAACTAATTAGCCATTTACAAAATTATGAAAATTATGTTTTTATAGTAATGGGAGAAGATTGGAACTGAACTCTTCAGTTCATTTTGGATAGAAATACAGAAAAACCCCATCCACAATCTGGTATGGTAATGGAGCAGATAACCAGGCAGCTAGGACTGGTGGATATATGGAGGGAAAAAAATCAAGATACAAAACAATATACATGGATAAATGTCTCCGAAGATAAAGTAAGTGCAGTCAGATTAGATCGTTTTTATATTAGAGGAATAAACAGGGGCCAAGCTTTTAAACTTTTAATTCACCCCAGCGGTTTCACTGATCACCATTTGGTCATTCTGGATATAGTTTTAAATGAAAAAAGTTTCCTAGTTGTTATTGGTGTCTTGAAGTGAATCTTCTACAGGATGAGCTTTTTTTGCACAAGCGTTGTGTCCTTCTGGGAAGTGTGGAGAACAAAAAAGACAACTTTTGATAATCTGAACACTTTGTGGGATGCAGGTTTTGTTGCACATTCAAAAGCAACAGTAAATAGTATTGTTAGGAATTTGAAGAGGGAGTTGCTAATATTAGAATCAGAACTAATTAGTAAACATAGTGTAGGCACCAAGAACAGTTGGAAAAATAAGAATCACTTGTTAAGCTCAAGAATGATGACCATTAAAGACGTGGATGCTCTGAGTACTTTCTTTTTTCAGACCCAGGTGAAATGAGAAGGATTACTAAGGACTTTTACACAGAGCTCTTTAGCCCTGAAACCTGTGACCTGTCCTGTGCCGAGGAACTGCACGGAGAACTGCCGAAGCTGCGAGAGACTCACAAGGAAACTCTGGAGGCAGAGCTGAAATTGCAAGAACTAAATTCAGCTATTAAACAGCTTTTTTCTGGATGGGCACCAGGTATTGATGGACGTCCTGCGGACTTTTATAAACATTTTTGGAAACTTTTAGCAGAAGACCTGCTTGAAGTCTTTAAATGTTCATTGGATAATGGACGGTTGCCAACAAGCTGCACAAGGGCTGTACTTTCACTCCTCCTGAAGAAAGGAGACTTGGGACTTTTAAAAAACTGGAGACCCGTGTCACTTTTATGCACAAATTATAAGATTTTATCAAAATGCCTCTTGAACAGACTGAAAGAACAATCATGGATCAAGCTTTTATACTCCGATGCCTCAGTGATGTTGAAGGTTGGAGGGGGGCTGAGTAGCCCTTTTAAAATGCAAAGGGGAATCAGACAGGGATATTCTCTATCTGGCCAACTTTACTGTCTATCCATAGAACCACTCCTATGCAAATTAACTATAAGGTTTGTCCAAAGATGGCTCCACTAAGAATGTGGCTTTTTCTGCTTATGCTGATGATGCAACGGTTTTTATAAAAGAAAATGAGGGTGTTCAGTTCCTCTCTCAAAGCATCACGATTTATGAGAAGGCATCATCAGCACGTGTGAACTGGAACAAGAATGAGGGTCTCCTGGTGGGTCAGTGGCAGGGCAGAAGACCTCCATCACTAACAGCAAACTTGCAGTGGGGTAGAGCTGGTCTGAAATATCTTGGGGTGTTGGTTGGATAGGAGAAAAATCTGGGAGGGACTATTGGAGAGAGTTTGTGCTGAGTTGGACAGGTGGAAATGGGTCCTTCCTCTGTTGTCGTACATGCAAACAACATGATTGCTTCCACTCTATGGCACAAATTCACTATCCTCCAGGCTCTCTGATTACAGAGATACAATAGAAAATTGTGTATTTTTTCTGGACAGGACAACACTGGACTCATGCCTCTATACTCTACTTGCCACTACAGGAGGGGGGTCAGGGGCTCATTGAGCTGAGTTGCAGAATAAAAACTTTCCGGTTGCAGGCAGCACAAAGACTCCTGTATGGAGATGGACTGGCATGGGTGAGCACCGCCTGTGCCCTCCTACAGAAGGTAGAACACCTGGGCTATGGAAAACAGCTCTTTGTCTTAAATTTGAAACAGATGGACTTATCAGAAACAAAAGGCGCTGTACACAGTTTGTGTCAAAGTGTCTTACATGGAATCTCTTGTTGGGCAGAAAGAGATGAAATGTTCTGGATTACTGACCGTGTACTTTTCTCCACATGGTTGCTGGAAGTCCCTTTATAAACTCCCCATGGAGAAACGCACAGTGGACCTGCAGTGGAGGATCATACATGGGGCCGTGACAACGAAAAACACGTGGTACATCTTCACCCCACGGAAAAAGAAGACTGCCCTTCTTTGGATCAGAGGAAATGCTTGAACATCTTTTTTAAGCTGCCAAAGACTCACTCATGTTTTTACCTTGCTAAAGAGCTGGGTAATAGCTTTTGGAATTTTATGGACTTTGTGTTCAAGCCAAAATATAGTGTGTCCCAGAAAAAGATAATCTGTCTGACAAATTTCCTGATAGGTCAAACGAAAATGGCCATCTGGCTCACCAGGAGAAATGAAATTCAGGGGAGTGGTTCTGCAAATTCAAAAGAACTGCTAAGTGCCTTGGCTAAAGCAAGACTGAAAATTGAATTTGCTTTTCATAAGATGAATGAGTTCAGTGAGAAATGGGCACAGAATGGAGTTTTATGTGCTGCAGTTGATGGACTCTTAATTTTAAGTCAAGTCAAGTCAAGTCAGATCTATTTATATAGCGCTTTTTACAATGGAGCATTGTCTCAAAGCAACTTTACAAGTTTAGATTATCTCAAAATATCTATGTCCAATCCCAAATTGAGCAAGCCTAGGATGACAGTGGCAAGGAAAAAATCCCTAAGTGTTATGAGGAAGAAACCTTGGGAAGACCAAGACTCAAAAAATGACCCAACCTCCTTGGGTGGAATAGATGATAAATCTAAGAATGAAACTAACTTTAGTCATTGGAGTCATACTTCAAATAAAATGTAAAATATGCACATCAGCATTAAGTGGCCTGGGTATGATGGGGCTGAAGCTGATGACAAAAGCAGCTTAAAACAGTTTTAAACTTTACAGTTTTAAACTGCTGGGAGTTTTAAAATTAAAAAAATTTAATAAATCATAATGAAATGATTTGATGTGAGTTTTGAAGAAAATGTTGTTGACATTTTCATATTGGCATCATGTCTTAAATATTGCAAGACTTTTACTTATATGATAAGACTATAGTTTTAGGACACTATTGATTGGTGGTTTTATAAAAGGTATATGATGTTGCTGATTGATTTTTATGACGGCATTGCATTATTTATAACTTTGTACATGGTTTTATTTACAATAGTTATATAACAAATGAGTTGTCATATACATTGCATTCCCTTTTATTTTTGTATGACTAATTTAAGAGTACAATAAATGTCACGTCAAAAAAAGCGTCTCTCTCTCTCTCTCTCTCTCTCTCTCTCTCTCTCTCTCTCTCTCTCTCTCTCTCTATCTCTCTCTCTCTCTCTCTCTCTCTCTCTCGTTCTCAATTCAATTCAATCAATTCAATGAGCTTTATTGGCATGACTGTCACAGTGGGTACGATATGCCAAAGCATTGAAAAGACATTGTTTTATACATATCACAATATTAAATAAGAAAAAATCAAACAGACAAAAAGGTACAGAATCGTAGAAAATACTAAACAAAAGGGGGGAAAAAAAAGTAAAATAAAATAAAATAAATAAATAACATTTTTAGAGTTTATGCAAGATGCCTTATTTTGTTTGTGTGTGTGTGTGTGTGTGTGTGTGTGTGTGTGTGTGTGTGCGTTCGGGTGCATCACTCACTGTCCCTCAGATCATGGCAGGCTAATATGTCTTTCTCTCTCTCTCTCTCTGCGCATGCGCGGTGGTGTGAGTGCGAGTGGTAGAGCGTGCGAGAGCACTTGGCGTCTTTGCCAAGTCTTCTTTCCACATAACATCTCGGTTTAGTTTTGCTTACTGGTGTGAGTGAGTGTGATAGAAAGTTTGTGTGCGTTCGTGAGTGTGTGTTTGTGTGTGCGTATAGTGTGTGTTCGGGAGCATGGTGGCTCCGAGCACGCCGACGAGTGGTGGAGAATATCGTCTCTGCCTCTAGGATGAACAGTGCTGTTGTTGTTTTTGTCAATGACGTTAAAAAAGCAGACACACTGACGGTAAACGGCATAGTGATAAATAGCGAGCTGACATTAGTTTCTCCCCTCAGTTCCCCTGCAAATAAAATCATGTTAGCCAATGTTCCTCCCTTTATTTCTAATGAGGCTATTGCTAAGAAGCTCAGCAGGTATGGGCGTTTGGTCTCCCCCATTAAGAAAATTCGCCTTGGTTGCAAGTCCCCACTGTTAAAACACCTGGTCTCTTTCAGAAGAGTAGTCTTTATGGTTCTGAGAGATGGTGTTGAGGAGTTGAACCTAGTGTTTAAATTTAAGGTGGACAGGTTTGACTACAGTATCTTTGTGTCTTCTGATGCAGAGATGAAATGTTTTAAATTTTGTCAAAACAGGTCATCTTGCCCGTACTTGTCAGGAGAATCTTTCTGATGATGCTGGTGTTTCTGAGCAGCCGGGGAAGGACGTAGTGGAGCCTGCTGAAGCCGTTCCCTCTGCGGCTGAGGCACGGCCAGCTACTGAGAGCTCCAGTTTGGCTGCTGCACTAGACCCGGACGAGAGCAAACCCGAAACCCAGTCTGTAACCCAGTAGTCCACTGAAGCTGCCCAAACAGTGGAACCTGTGGCTGCGCTAGAGCTACCTGTGCTGGCCGAGGCAGGTACAGGGGTGCAGAGCCTCTGACTAGAAACACCAGTTACCACAGTAAGGCAGGGGGACGAGGAGACATGGACATGGAGGATGAGCCCAGTTTCAAGGTACCAAATAAAAGAAAGCAGCGAGTAGTGGGACAGGGGAACAAGCAGGCTAAAAATTACATAAGGTACAGGTCTGACTCCATGTTTACGTTTAACTCACAGGAAGAAGGGTTATCAGTGGTATACTCGGCAGAAAATATCAAAGAGTTTTTAAAAAACACCAACTATCAGGAAAATGTAGCAATTGAAGATTACTTTCCGGACTGTAAGCAGTTTATACATGATGTGAAGCATTTTAGGAGAGAAAAGCATTTGCTGATGTTGAGATATTTTGGTTAAAGAAACTGATTACTAAAGTTAACAAGGAAACCCCTGATAGTGAACGTTTGACGTGTTTTATACTGAAAGCTCATATTTATTTATTTGTTTTTTTTATCTACACCTTGTTTTTATGAGTCAGATTCAAATTGCCAGTTTAAATATTAATGGTGCTAGAGATCATTATAAGAGAGAAAGGCTATATGAGCTTCTAAAGCAAAAATGTTTCGATGTTGCAATGCTACAAGAAACACACAGTGATGCTCGTAACACCACTGAGTGGGTCTCGGAGTGGAATGGGTTGGCAATTTTAAGTCATAACACGTCACTTAGTGCTGGAGTCGCTCTACTGTTTGCTTGCAATTTTATTCCGGTTTCTTATACAGTTGATGAAATTTTAAATGGGAGGCTTTTAAAACTGAAAACTTTTTATGAGAATGAGGTTTTAGTTTTTATCTGTGTGTACGCTCCAACTAGTCCAGTGGAGAGAATGACTTTTTTAGATAAACTAAATGATGTCATTGCTGACTGTAGCACTACTGATATTTGAATTCTGGAAGGTGATTTTAACTGTACAGTCGACAACTTGGATAGAAACCATGCAGAACCTCATTTAGCTTCCTGTAGTTCCGTTCTGACATCCGAGGAGCGTGTTCTGTTGACGGACTATACAGTGGGTGAGAGCAGCCCTGCAGAGGAGGGAGCTTTCCCTCAGCTGAAGATCGCTCTAGACCTGGACGGGTACGGGGTTCCCGCTATTGGAGTGTAGAGGTGAGGGGAACATGAACATGAGGACTGTGTCACAGGAACTTCTGTACAGGGCTTGTGTGAAAGTTTTAAATAAGAGCAAACTGAATGCGAGGGTGGACACCCAATGGAGAAGAGTTCTGGGCCTTAGTGATGATTTTAAACCAGAGTGGAGGGTACTCTATAAACCACCATTAACCAAAAAAACTGCTGACCTGCAATGGAGGATTTTACATGGAATTGTTTCTGTGAACAATTTTATCTGTATTTTAAACCCTGATGTTCTACATGACTGTCCATTCTGTTTTTGTTTTTACAGAAACTTTTAAGGTCGTTTCAGGCGGTTTTTAATTTACAGACTTTTATCTGTGGTTTTAAATATGTCAGGAAAGAAAAGTGCAAGTGCCAGCTGGTTAATTTTATCCTTGGCCAGGCCAAGATGGGAATATACATAAGCAGGTAAAACAAAATAGCACAGAACCTAGACTGTGACCCTGTGAGAATTGTCACATGGTCTGTAAAGGCAAGAATCCTGGTTGATTTTAATTTCTACAAGAGTATGGGGGACATAGACAGATTTAAAGCATTGTGGTGCTATGAGAACGCTCTGTGCACAGTAGTGGGGGAACAACTCTGTTTTTGTTTTACCTGAATCGTACTGTTTTAATCTTCATTTATTGAAATCTTATCTCTGTCTTAACAATATTTATTTGTCTACTTTTTTATCTAGCTAAATTATACTGATTCTCTCACTCATTAAAAAAAGCATGATCTGTGCTGGTTTACTATAAGGAGGCAATGACAGTCTTACATGCACAAAATAAACAAGAATACATCCACATTTAAAGTTTATTTTTTCATTTTTCATATTTTTTTCCTCTCTCTCTCTTGTAAGGGTGACTCTGGTAGTCCATAAGCAGAATGGATTTTGGGTTCAAGCTGGAATCACTAGCTGGGGTATAGATTGTGTGTAGCCCAATTTATGAGTTGTTCTTTCTGGAACCCCCTTCCTCTCTGGCCGATCTGCATGATCAGGTCATTCGTACTGATGTTCGTCTAATGCTGAGGGCCAGGGAGAGGGCCGGTTTGACCAACATATCTACACTGGATTCTCAGACGGTTCCCACTCATCCCGACCCTCATGCGGCTCGCCTCGAGCAGCGTGAGAGGAAGAGGAGGGAGCTCAACCACCGCTCGAGTCCACCGGGTCCCTTGCCAGGACCTTTAGTGCCACCTAGCCCCGAGCGCGCTGCATCTCTAAACTTGAGAAATGAGCACTCAGCGCCCTCCAGTGGTGAACCTGGGCCTGTCGCACATTCAAGCCCCGTGTCTGAGCATTCAAACTCCATGGAGAGGCATTTAGCGCCGCCTGGTCCCTTACAGGTGTGTATTGCGCCCACAAGCCCCATGTATGAGCACTCTGGCTCCATGGAGAGGTTTATAGCCCCGCCTAGCCCCGTTCACAAGCAGGCTGAGCTGGTAAGCTCTAGAAATGAGCACTCAGTGCCCTCCAGTGGTGAACCTGGGCTCGCAGCGCTCTCAAGCTCTGCACCAGGGCAGTCAGACCCTGTGCCTGAGCCTTTGGCGTCTCCTAGACCGGTACCTGGGCAAGCCGTGCATTTTGGTCCCGTGTTTGAGCAGACAGACTCCACAGTTGGACAGTCAGCGCCGCCTGGTCCCGTACAGGAACCCATTGCGCTTACCAGCTCCCCATCTAAGCAAGTAAGCTCCACGCCTGGGCACTTTGCACTCTGGTCGTTGCCGCCGACCCCTGTGCCTCGGTCTTGGGCCCCAATCCCCGCGCCACGGTCACAAGGACCGATTCCAGTGCCACCTAGCGCTGTTGTTGGGCACTCTGCGGTCATCAACGCCCCTCCGTGGCCACCGCGGAAGTGTTCTTTTGTCCGCCTGGCCAGACGCCTAGCCGCTACTTTTTTAAACGGGCCTTGCTGGGCCGAGTCTCGCCCCTGAGCCGCCAGCATCGAGCTCCGCCCGTGAGTCGCCGAGCTCCGCCCCTGAGCTGCCAGCGCCGAGCTCTGCCCCTCTGCCAGTGATCCCCGTCCTGGGGTCATTGGCGTCCAGCCCCTCTCCTGCACCACTGGCCTCCACCTCTGGTCCACTGAGCGCTGCTCCTCAGTCGCCAGTGGCCAGTTTTGGCCATGAGGCCGTTAGGCTGGTCATTAAGCCCCATTTGGGCATTGGTCCGGATTTTATCGATTCGTTGTTGCAGCCCTAATATATATATATATATATATATATATATATATATATATATATATATATATATATATATACATAGTGGTGCTCGAAAGTTTGTGAACCGTTTAGAATTGTCTATGTTTCTGCATAAATATGACTTAGAACATCATCAGATTTTCACACAAATCCTAAAAGTAAATAAAGAGTAAACAAATGAGACAAAAATGTTATACTTGGTCATTTATTTATGAAATGAAAATGATCCAATTTTACATATTATCGAGTGTCAAAAGTATGTGAACCTTTGCTTTCAGTATCTGGTATGACCCCCTGTGTAGCAATAACTGCAACTAAACGTTTCCTGTAACTGTTGATCAGTCCTGCACACCGGCTTGGAGGAATTTTAGCCCATTCCTCCATACAGAACAGCGTCAACTCTGGGATGTTGGTGGGTTGCCTCACATTAACTGCTTGCTTCAGGTCCTTCCACAACATTTAGATTGGATTAAGGTCAGGACATTGACTAGGCCATTCCAAAACATGAACTTTATTCTTCTTTAACCATTCTTTGTAGAACGACTTGTGCACTTAGGGTCATTATCATGCTGCATGAGCCACCTTCTCTTGAGATTCAGTTCATGGACAGATATCCTGACATTTTCCTTTGGAATTCTCTGATGTAATTCAGAATTCATTGTTCCTGGCAAGCCATCCTGGCCCAGATGCCACCACCATGTTTCACAGATGGGATAAAGTTCTTATGCTGGAATGCAGTGTTTTAATTTCACCAAACATAACACTTTTCCTTTAATCCAAAAAGTTCTATTTTGGTCTCCTCCATCCACAAAACATTCTTCCAATAGCCTTCTGGCTTGTCCACATGATCTCTAGCAGACTGCAGACGAGCAGCAATGTTCTTTTTGGAGAGCAGTGACTTTCTCCTTGCAACCCTGCCATGCACACCATTGTTCAGTGTTCTTCTGATGGTGGACTCATGAACATTAACATTAGTCAATGTGACAGAGGCCTTCAGTTGCTTAGAAGTTACGCTGGGTTCCTTTGTGACCTCGCTGACTATTACACGCCTTGCTCTTGGAATGATCTTTGTTGGTCGACCACTCCTGGGGAGGGTAACAATGGTCTTGAATTTCCTCCATTTGTACACAATCTGTCTGACTGTGAATTGGTGGAGTCTAAACTCTTTAGGGATGGTCCACAGAAATCTCATTTGTTTGTGCCATGATACACTTTCACAAACATTTGTTGTGAAAAGCAAACTTTGATAGATCCCTGTTCTTTAAATAAAACAGGGTGCTCACTCACGCCTGATTGTCATTTCATTGATTGAAAACACCTGACTATAATTTTACCTTCAAATTAACTGCTAATACACAAGGTTCACATACTTTTGCCACTCAATAATATGTAATGTTGGATCATTTTCTTCAATAAATAAATGACCAAGTATAATGTTTTTGTCTCGTGTTTAACTGGGTTCTCTTTATCAACTTTTAGGGCTTGTGTGAAAATTTGACGATGTTTTAGGTCCTATTTATGCAGAAATATAGAAAATTTCTAAAGGGTTCACAAACTTTCATGCACCACTGTATATAACGGTCTCGAGTTATGACATTTCGTGGTTACGACGCATCTCCCATTTACTGTATAACGCCTTGTTTCGACTTAAGTGGTTCTGTGTCGTAAACGTCATAACGCGAACCTCGTGTTTGGTGTGCGCGGCGGAAGAATACTGTATTTTTCAGGCTATAAAGCACACCGGGTAATAAGGCGCGATATCAATGATCGACTTGTAACGGATCTATTTTCATACATAAAGCGCACCGGGTTATAAGGCGCATGAAATGAAATGAAACTCTTAAGATCCGTCAGAAACTCAGTTTGGTTTTCTTTACCTGGCGCAGGGTGTCTTCTTGCTTCCTCCACTTCCGTACCATTGATTAGTTAATGTTGAATTCTCTCGCAGCTGCTCTATGTCCATGTTGTACTGCGTGACTGATAGCGTTGAGTTTGAAATCCGCTTTGAAAATGAATGAATGAATGCACGTACCCTAATGCTGAAGCACATATCGTATTACTCCGCGATGCTGCACACTACGGTTGCCGTAAGCTTCGTAACTTACCAAGGCCGTGCTACAACATTTTGACAGATTTATGAGCGCCGTGTACCATCTACAATCGGTTCTAGGTCAGAAAGCACAACCAGAATTAATTCATACATTAGATGCACTCCATTTTAAGGCGCACTGTCAAAATTTGAGAGCGTTAAGGGATTTTAAGTGCGCCTTATGGTCCGAAAAATACGGTACACTGTTACGCGGCTCGTTTTTTGATAATTACTGTGTTAGGATAGGTGTTAGGACAGGATAAATGCTTACAGTATGTTATTTACGTACAGTAAATGTGTATGTATGTATGTTCCAACTTACAAAGAAAATCGGTTTACGACGCCACCTAGGAACGGATCTGCATCGTAAGTCGAGGACTACCTGTATATATATACGGACCCGAGGAGACCTCATGCGCAGATGGCATCAAGGCAGGTCCCACAGAAACCACCAGCCTCTGGACAGGCCTCACTGGAGAAATCGGCCTCTAGGCGAGTCTCAATGGAGCAACAGGTCTCAGGACACGCCTTACTGGAGCCAATGGCCTCTGGACAAGCCTCCCTGGAACAAACGGTTTCTGGGCAGGCCTCACTAGAGCAGACAGTCTTTGGACAGGCCACATTGGAGCAGATGATCCTTAGCGCCAGGACATCCTCGGCGCTGGCACTGGCATGGACGTCCTTAGCGCTGGCACTGGCGCTGACATCCTCGATGCTGACAGTGACGCTGACATCATCGGCGCTGGTACTGGTGCTGACATTCTCAGTGCTAATGTCCGTGGTGCCGGGATTGGTGCAATTGTCCTTGGTGCTCAAATGTTTTGCTTAGAGACATGGCAGGCTCAGCTATGGAGGTACAGAGCTAATGTGTTCAAGTATGGAGCTAGTTGATGCTAACAGCTCAAGTATTGGGCTAACGTACTCAAGTACGGAGCTAGTCAACGCTAACGTGCTCAAGTACGGAGCTAACATGCTGAAATACAGGACTACTCAATGCTAACAGCTCAGGTATTGAGCTACAGGGAGCTAACTGCTCATCAAGGGAGCTAACAGGGACGATATGCTCAGATACGGGGTTAGTGTGCTCAAATACAGAGCTAACATGCGCAAATACTGGGCTACTGAGCACTATCGTATCTGAGCATTTAGCACTGCCTATCTCCATATCTGAGGTTGCCTGAGCTCACCGCACCCGTTAGCCCCATATTTGGGCACTTAGTGCTGCCTAGCTCCTTACCTGAGCTTGCTGTGCCCGTAAGCTCTGTACCTGAGCAACTAAGCTCTGTATCTGAGCATTTAGCTCTGCCTGGCTCTGTACCTGAGGTCGCCGTCCCTGTACCTGAGCAATTAAGCTCGGTATCTGGGCATTTAGTGCTGCCTAGCCCCATACTTGTGCACGCCGTACCCGCAGGCTCCGTACTTGAGCATGTAAGCTTCGTAATTGAGCATTCACCACCCCTGGTTTCATTGTTGAGCACGTCCCTGGCTCTGTACCTGAGCTCGTCACGCCTGTAGACTCCGTACCTGAGCAGTGTAGCAAAATTACGACTACACTTTAAATTGATTAATTTTTAATGAACACCACCGGATTGTTTGTGGACTGGTAGATCCGGAAAAGCAGTTGAACGAGAAAAGCAAAATTGATCAATCTAGGTCTGAATAGTGAATTCAAAGTTATTTTTCTCGACCTTTGTTTGAATGAAACTCTTTCACACAAAGCGGTAAATTCAGAAGGTTATAACACGTTTATTAACTTCAAACAAGGCAATACCAACAGACTATCTGATGTAATAACGTGTATCACAGAGTTAAGATCAAGAACTGACGGCGAACATGTATATATCACAGTATTAAAATCAGGAAATGATGGCAACCGTACATATATCACAGTATTAAAATCAGAAAACAAGATGATTAACTGTGCAACTTATCAATTGCGCAGTAATTACCCAGAGGCAATGTTATGAACTAGTTTTTTTGACGCAGTGAGTTACTAGTAACACAAATTATGGTGAAACGTGAATAATATGGCAGAAGCTACTTAGACGTGGTAGGTCTACGTTGAAGCGTGGTTTAAAATTAAACGCAAGGTTCGAGAATCAGGGACCCAGAAAAAGCCATAAACGGTACTCGCCTGGTAGATCACTCGAGTGGTTCGGGGCATTCAACCCTGGCCCGGCCTGTCCAAAAAGGCACGATTTTGGGGAGCGGTGACGTTCGTCTTCCGAGGCACAGGTAAAGGAGTTGATGCGTTCTAGCACCACGAGCTTCAAAAGACTTGAAAAACTAGGATATACAAGCATGGTCGAGCGTGAAGGAGAACTTGGCTGGTTGGTCTTTTAACTACTTCTTTTCGGCTTAATTTCTAATTCGGTGATACCGAACTACTAAGACTGCTGGACACAGTAAAACTTAAACGTAAAAAAATGCGCAAAAACTTGAAAGAACTTAAGGACGAAAGACTTTAACAAAGATGAACAACTAAAAGACTGACAAAGACTGGAACAAAAGACTGACAAAAAGCTCCAAATTAAAAGGACAAAAGACTAAAGACTGCACGCTGTTAGCCCGCGCCCATTTTTGTATGCGTCTGATGTAAGCGATCAGAGGCGGGGTCAAAAAGGGTTTAGCCAAACAGAAGCTGACTCATCATTTAAATCCCTCCTCTCGTGGAGCATGTCTTCCAATTTCACCAGAAGTTACAACTTTTATTAATATATTTCTACGTATCTAGGATGTCTAAAAGTATCACATAAGAACACAAATCCTTACAGTTACAAGTTTAGTTGCAGAATTTTGTTGTAAGGTTCAGATGGTCAAAGGTACCTTGAATTTATAAGCTAGGACATCGTTAAGCCATTCTAACTACAGTACATGCATTTGCTATTCCTTAAACAAATAATAATACGATCAATACCAGATGTAGAATACAGTACATTCTGAGTAACAACCTACATTTCTGCTCTTTTATAAGTGTGAACAAGTATTAAACACGAGCGGTCGATACATATAGAGAAACATGCTATTATTTCTAAGTATAACACAACTGGACCATATTACGTATAGAATGGTCATTATACTGAAACACTAACCAAATAGATATGAGAATACATGAGGAATCAGCGACATGCATATGTATATATGATTATATATAGGAGTATGAAGAATATCCCCGATCAAACTTTGCATGAGATAGATAGGTTACGTATGGGTGTGTTTGGACTCATTATGAAGCAGTTCTCATGTGTTTTCTAATTGAGTGTTCCAGGCGAAGATAATCTGTTCCCAACAAAAGTTTAATACTATTATTAAAAAGTATGTCTTTAAAAGGAATGCTGAAGTCCTTGCGTCGTAAATACCAGAGGTGTCCTTCCTGGCTGCAGCCAGGCTGAGAAAGGGGTCGTAAAAGCAACAAGAGAGTAGGCATATTTGTTTTCCTTTGGATAAATTAGGGCAGATTTCTCTTGGGAAGGGGTGAGTCTGGGGTGGTGACTGTCAGAAATCCTTTTAAGACTAACATATTGGCTTATTTTATGATGGCGAGATGCATAGGTTATCTGGGCTTGGCCATGTCCTAAGTTTCTTCTGTTGTTTTGAGAAAAAGGTTGTTTATCTGGCCATTAATCTGTGCAGAGTCTGTACAGATGGTGGGCCTTTTTGCATTCCAAAGTGTAGTAATGTTGGTGACTTGGTGGGGGAAGAGGGTGTATAGAGAGCAGCCAGAGTTGAATGACTATTAACGCTAAAGCAGCTAGTACTTCCCAGCTCCATACCTGAGCTCGGCACGCCCATAAGCTCTGTACCTGAGCAACTAAGCTCTGTACCTGAGCATTTAGCACCACCTAGTTCTGTACCTGAGCTTGCTGCACCTGTAGGCTCCATACTTGAGCATATTAGCTCCATCCCCCAAGCAAGCTGGCTCAGTACCGATTATCGCGCACCGGTCGCTGCCGCTGACCCCTGTGCCGCGGTCAATTCCTTCCATCCGTTTAGCCAGGCGACTCAAAACAAATTTTCTCTTGGGTCTCTCCGCCCCTGGACTTTTGGTAGAATGCTCAGGAAGCTCTCCTCCAACATTGGTGCCACTGACCTGTCACTTGCTGTACAGCTTTGAATGAAAGCTGACTGTCTGCTTTCGAATTTCAGAAGGCTCTGTTACGAGATCCCCTGATTCCGTTCGCAAAGCATGAATAAACCTCTTTTGTCCATTCTTCTTCTCAAGACTAAAAAAGAACTTGGAAGGAGAATCCATCTCATTTGCGCTTTTAAAGCGCGAGCGGATCAGCGCCTCCTGTGCTGTAGTGCCCAATAAGTCATACATGATGCCTTTTTTCCTCCGGAGGGCTTCAGTACACCCCTGGTCTTCTGTGGTGTCAAAACTCTAAAGTTCTACTATTTCTGTCTCTAGGGCTTTCAGGGATCTGATAACGTCTCTAGTGACGTTGAGAGTGTATTGTTGACCGAACATTTTAATTTG
The DNA here is from genome assembly GCA_025084515.1 of Ancistrus triradiatus. Taxonomy (NCBI): domain Eukaryota; kingdom Metazoa; phylum Chordata; class Actinopteri; order Siluriformes; family Loricariidae; genus Ancistrus; species Ancistrus triradiatus. The sequence continues at coordinate 125,543 of JAJAGP010002208.1, forward strand.
TGTTTTAGTCACATCCCACCACTGTTGTAATGAACTAAAACGCACTTTCTCCGACTTAAAAGAGTTCCATAAATAAAAGGACTCTTTAAAATTGGCATCTTCTAAGAGAGCAGTGTTAAAATGCCAGTAAGAAATCTTGGGTTTGATAAAACACTGAACCATGCTGTGGTCAGAGGTGCTTACTGGGACTATAAAAGCCTTTATGAAGGCAAGGTGAGTGTATTATCTATCGAATGGACCCCCGTGTATTGTCTCTGCTTTTTATGTAACGTTCTCCATATATCACTTAACTCGTGGGCCGTGGCCATCTCCCACAGGCGCTTACAGGAAGCTAAATGAGGTTCTGCATGGTTTCTATCCAAGTTGTCGACTGTACAATTAAAATCACCACCCAGAATCCATATCTCAGTAGTGCTACAGTCAGCAATGACATCATTTAGTTTATCAAAAAAAGTCATTCTCTTCACTGGACTAGTGGGAGCGTACACACAGATAAAAACTAAAACTTCATTCTCATAAAAAGTTTTCACTTTAAAAGTCTTCCATTTAAAATTTCATCAACTGTATCAGAAACCGGAGTAAAATTGCAAGCAAACAGTAGAGCGACTCCAGCACTAAGTGACGTGTTATGACTTAAAGTTGCCAACCCATTCCACTCCGAGACCCACTCAGCAGTGTTACAAGCATCACTGTGTGTTTCTTGTAGCATTGCAACATTGATACGTTTTTTTGCTTTAGAAGCTCATATAGCCTTTCTCTCTTCTCCTGATCTCTAGCACCATTAATATTTAAACTGGCAATTTGAATCCCACTCATAAAAACCATTGATTGTCAGCCACTGATTGTCCAAGTTCTCCTACTTAGAAACATGAGAGAGGTCTGTAATTTTCATCATAGGTACACATCAACTATGAGAGACAAAATGAGAAACTAAAATCCAGGAAATCACATTGTAGGATTTGTTAAGAATTTAATTGTAAAATTATGGTGGAAAATAAGTATTTGGTCAATAAATTTGGTTCAACTTAATACTTTGTAACATAACCTTTGTTGGCAATGACAGAGATCAACATATCCTGTAAGTCTTCACTAGGTTGGCACACACTGCAGCTGATATTTTGGCCCATTCCTCCATGCAGATCTCCTCTAGAGCAGTGGTGTTTTGGGGCAACACGGACTTTCAAATCCCTCTACACATTTTCTCACTGCCCGAGCAGTGTGTTTGGGATCATTGTCATGCTGGAAGACCAAGCCACGTTCCATCTTCAATGCTCTCACTGATGGAAGGAGGTTTTGGCTTAAAATCTCATGATACATGGCCCTGTTCATTCTTCCCTTAACACGGATCAGGCATCCTGTCCCCTGTGCAGAAAAACAGGACCAAAGCATGATGTTTCCACCCCCATGCTTCACAGTAGGTATGGTGTTCTTGGGATGCAACTCAGCATTCATCTTCCTCCAAACACAGCGAATTGAGTTTTTACCAAAAAGTTCTATTTTGGTTTCATCTGACCACATAAAGAGCTTACAGTTACAGGTCTGTGAGAGCCAGAAATCTTGCTTGTTTGTGGGTGACCAAATACTTATTTTTCATCATGATTTACAATTAAATTCTTTAAAAATCTTACAATGTGATTTCCTGGATTTTTTTCTCATTTTGTCTCTCATAGTTGAAATGTACCCATGACGAAAATCAGTGGCTGACTAAATACTTTTTTACCCTACTGTATCTGACCAACTCTCTCCATTAGCTGCAGTTTTGCTAAGAATATGTAAGCTTCTGGGTCACTAGGACCTTTATTTGAAACTGAACTGTACATGCCAGCTTTGCAGTTCATGCATTCTGCTTCTCCACGATCGCGACCGAGACTAAACACTGAATTTATTTTCTGCAAGTCGTCTGTGCCATGTGTCTGCAAGCTGTTCAGGTGCCATGTACTATTGTAGCCTATACGCTGGGCTCAAGCAGTGTTATACTGGCCCCACCCTCTAGGAGCACTAGCCTATATGGAAGTCCCAGAGAAGAAGGGCCTTCCTTTATAATTATTTAATATATTTTAATATAATAAACAAAAGAGAAGTGTTCATAGGCAGGAAGGAGAGAATGTGTTTGTGCAACTGTGAGTGGGAATTTGATCCTGGGCTCTCCAGATTACTAGGCTTGCCCTCTGCCACTGCACCAGTTTTCAGCACAAGGGAGTGCTAGTATGAGCATGGCTGTATGATGGGGGCTGTGAAAAAGGTGGGAAAACTAAAAGAATTGGATCTCAGCAGGGTGCAACTGGTTAAGGCTGAATAACCTTGCTGTGGCTTATGGGCTAGGTAGTTCACAAACATGATACAAACTTGCACTATAACCTTCTGCTGCCCTCTCTAGTCAGAGGCAGCAGTGCTGAGCTGGCTTGAAAATTGTTTAGGCCTCTTTAACAGAAGAAACCAGCACAGCAGCATGTGCACCTGCTAGTCAATAAACATGCGCTGCTGACTTCTGAATGCTGTGCAATATGAGGGGCATATATTGGTCATATGCTGGTACTACTTCATAGTGGTTTGTGACGAAGATGAACGGTCTCCAGCATAGACTGTATATACACTGCTCAAAAAAATAAAGGGAACACTCAAATAACACATCCTAGATCTGAATGAATGAAACATTCTCATTGAATACTTTGTTCTGTACAAAGTTGAATGTGCTGACAACAAAATCACACAAAAGTCATGTTAGGATGTCACATCGTTTTGTTATGGCGAACCGTAACAAGTCATCAATGGAAATCAAATTTATTAACCAATGGAGACCTGGATTTGGAGTCACACACAAAATTAAAGTGAAAAAACACACTACAGGCTGATCCAACTTTGATGTAATGTCCTTAAAACAAGTCAAAATGAGGCTCAGTATTGTGTGTGGCCTCCATGTGCCTGTATGACCTCACTGTAATGC